>APFE031600289.1:137447-212413 GCA_000404065.3 Pinus taeda | reverse complement strand
AATCACCTTGGAGAATTAGTTGAAGCAGCATGTCTTCAACTGATCTCATGTATCATCTTCTTAGAGATGATCTATGCTCTTATTTAGATAAGTCAAAGTGTTGACTTTTGTTGTAAACGTGCTATCTCTCTCTCTCTCTACTGAACTACTGAAGAACATATAAGAAGAATTGATCAAGGGTTTCCCCACATTGGGGTTTGTCCCTAGCTAGCGCCACATCTTGTGTCCTCTTGTCATGGTTTGTCTTCTGCGATTTATGTTTATGTTCTATCTGCAATTTACTTTAATGCTGATGTGATTGCTAATCTGGAAAAGATATGGAGCTAACTGTGAAAATTGAAATTAATTGCTCTAAGCATAGAACATACCTAAACTTAACATGGTATCGGAGTTGAGGTGAAGACAATGCCCAAGCAAGAGTGAAAGAGCAATCACCGAAGACAGTTAGGAAAGGACAAAAGGATCAGTGGATTCCTCAACCCTCTTCAAATTCACCAAGGGTGAAGTCGAAGCAGAGAATATTATCAAGGGAGTGTCCAAATGGCAGAGACACATCACTTGATGATGATAACAATCATTCCAGGGACATCTTCAATGATCAAAAGAATGACAGGTAATGCAGGTCATCAAGGAAATGGCCGACTCTTCATAGAAAGCAAGGAACCCCAGGTATGAAGAATCAAATGTTGTTCTGATAAGATAAAGAAGCGTTATTTTGTATTGGCCCTCTCCTTCAGATTCTTTGGGAATCTGGCTTATAGATTGTAGTGCTTCAAGGCACTTCATCGGATAGATGTGTGCACTCTCTAATTTCGTAAAGATGGAAACTATCGTGGGATTATACTTGGAGTCGATGCCACCTATCCCGGAAAGGGTGTAGGGAATGTTAACTCTCAATTGAATAAGGATAACTTGATTCATTTACATAATCTCTTTTATGTACCTGATCGCAAGAAGAACCTGGTATCCATCTCGGAAATGGAAATCAAAGGTTTCAGGGTGGCATTCGTCGATAGAAAGGTACGTGTTAAAAAATATAATTTTCAAAGATGCTTTTTCTCATGGGTTCAGGGTTGGCAATTTGTGTCAAGTTGCAGGATGGTCCATTGGGGATCATGTCAATTGACATATCACATCTATAACATTGGAGGTCTACCTATGGGGCCCTACCTGATGTGAGTCAAATGGTGATAGTGATGTCTAAATTCAAGAAGAGCATGAAGGTACATGTCTGAGATGTACCGAAGGAAAATCTTATAAGGGGACCATTCCCCTCATGCAGTAGGTCCACAGGTTTGGAACAACCCGAGGATTTTGAGATTCATGATCGGGAATCTCATGTATACAAGTGGAAGAAAGCGCTCTATGGCTTGAAGCAAAACGCCCCTGGCGTAGTATGAGAGGATTGATAGTTGTCTGATGAAGTCGAGATTCACTAGGAGTGAAACTGATCCAAACCATTACCTGAAGGTTGTGGATGATAGACCTCTCATACTGGCACCTTATGAGGACGACGTATTTCTGACAAGTGCAAACCCTCTCATTTGCAGCAGTAAGAGGGAGTTGGATTCCGGATGTGGAATGATAAACGGCAAGCCTGTGACTACCTCGAGGATCTTAACTTTCAGAAGTTGTATGGGAGTGATGTTGGACCAGATTTGGGAAATGCCTCTGAGCTTCATAAACTCATTCGCGTTGATGTTCTTGGTGAACTTCTGTCCAGACATATGTTTTGCAGTTAGCATGGTGAGCTCATATTTGGTTGAGCCTCACTAGATTGGTGCCAAGAATCTTTTGAGATATCTTCGGGGCACAATCTCTCATGGATTGAGATACACTGCCGGAAACATGAAACTGCATGATTATTCGAATGCTGACTGGGCAGGCAATGTGGAGGATCACTAGAGCACTTCTCAGTGTTGGTTCTCTTTGGATTCTTCTTCGATATCATGGATGAGCAGGAAGCAGAAGTCGGTTGCTATAAGCACCGCCGAGACCGAATACATAGCTACGAGTATGATCTGTGGTGAGCTGCATGGTTGCAGAAGCTCTTAAGTGAGCGTTGTACCTGATGAATACCACTGTGATTCTCTGTGACAACCAGAGGGGGGATTCGATTATTGAGGAATCTCGTATTCGATGATTGCTCCAGCAGATAGACATCAGATACTGCCTTATCTGCAATATTATAAGTCGATGAGCAAGGCTCCATCGCATTGAGACTGATGTATAGGTCGCAGACATTTTGTCAAAGCCTCGGGATAAGGTCAAATCTGTGACTTTCCTGAACGACTTGGAGTCGTTGAGAGACCTTCTTATAAGGGTCCTGCATGTTGCATGCATTGAGCTTTGGGAGCTCTGGGGGGCTTGGGGTACTTACTGGAGCAACATACGACTAGAGGGCGACTCACCCTCCCTTGGTGGTGCGCTATGAACAGGATGATTAGTTCTTTTGTAGGCCAGGATGATTAGTTCTCCCGTGGCAACTGTGGAACAGGATGATTAGTTCTCTTGTGGGCCAGGATGATTTGTTCTCCGTGGCGACTATGGAACAGGATGATTAGTTCTCCTATGGGCCAGGATGATTTGTTCTCTGTGGCAACTGTGGAACGGGATGATTAGTTCTCTTGTGGGCCAGGATGATTGGTTCTCCGTGGCATCCACTGACAGGATGATTCGTTCTCTTGTGGACAGGATGATTAGTTCTCCTGTCGAGGCATCCTACCCATGCAATCTGGGACTCATGAGAAGTACCTCTCATATGATCAATGAGCAAGGAAATGAGGATAGGCACCATAGTAGTACTATTGATGGACACATCACTGTATCTACCGTACTCCCCATGCTAGGATGACCTCCATTGATCTGGGATCAATGAAACTGATTTGAGATCAGTATGAGTGGTTTGAGACACTCTCTTGTGACATTGATTTGGGATCAATATGAGTAGTTTGAGACACTCTCTTGTGACATTGCTCTGGGATCAATGAAACTAATATGGGATCAGTATGAGTGGTTTGAGACACTCTCTTGTGATATTGATCTAGGATCAATAAAACTGACTTCGGGTCAGAAAGGGTGATGTGACACACTCTCTTCAGATGAAACTGACTTCGGGTTAGCAGAGAATGGTATGAGACATTCTCGATAAATTCTTCTTCTTCATGGTTCAGCAGATCAAAGCAGAGCAGTGCAGTGCAGGGCACTGATGGCGGAGATAGTACAGTCGGACATATGGATCAAAGGATGGAGTTCTCCCAAGTTGAGAGGGAGTGTTAAAATTGGCAACTAGAGAAAAACTCCATGTGGGTCATCTTATTTATGGCAGCTGATATTTTTCTTGGATCCCTCTCATCGAGAGGTGTAGGATTGATCTAAAGATCATTCGATTTCGATAAGTATTCATGGAGTTATGAATTTATTTGCGTTATAAGACAATTTGTCAAGGTCGACCTGCAACCAAATAAACCCATGTGCTCAACGTTTTGGTATAAATAGAGGTGGCCTTCATGTCATTTCAACACACTTGGGATCTCTTCCTCTCTCTATTTGTCTTTGGGTTTTAGTAGGAGGAGAGATCCTAAGGAATAACGTTGCCCTGATCCAGAGGGCAAAAAGCCAAAACTGCTGGAAAAGCCGGAACTACCAGAAAAGACGGAAAAGCCGACACTGTTGGAAAAGACAGAACTGCCGAAAAAGCCGGAACTGCTGGAAAGGTCGGAAATGCCGAAAAGCCGGAACTGCCAAAAAAGCTGAAAAATCCAGAAAAGTCGGAAATGTCGGAACTGCCGGAAAAGCCAAAACTGTCGGAAAAGTCGGAACTGTCGGGACTGCCAGAACTACCAGGAACAACCGAAACTACCGGAACTGTCGAGAACTGCCGAAACAACCGGAGCATCTGTCTCCGAAGGAGAGCAACATGCAAGGGACAACTAACTAACATTAGGACAGTTGTATGGTACTTAGCAACAAATACACCAAGCATACAATGTTACAGCTAGCATGCAAGGGACAACTAGCATGCAACAACAAGCATGCTAAGGACAACAAGCATGCTAGGGACAACAAGCAAGCAAGGTGCAACCAACACATCGATGGCAACATGGTGCAACAATGGAACATAATGCAGTACAGTGATGGGTACAGTCATGATTAATGAAGCGTGATGAGATGCAGCATAGTGATGATAGGTGCAGCATGGTGCAACGTGGTGAGGTGCAGCATGATGATGAAATGCAGCACAACGATAGGTGAAGGAGTCACCTTGGAGAATTAGTTGAAGCAGCATGTCTTCAACTGATCTCATGTATCATCTTTTTAGAGATGATCTATGCTCTTATCTAGATAAGTCAAAATGTTGACTTCTGTTGTAAACATACTATCTCTTTCTCTCTCTCTGTTGAACTATTGAAGAACATATAAGAAGAATTGATCAAGGGTTTTCCCACATTGGGGTTTGTCCCTGGTTTCTATCTGCAATTTACTTTAATGCTGATGTGATTGCTAATCTGGAAAAGATATGGAGCTAACTGTGAAAATTGAAATAAATTGCTCTAAGCATAGAACATACCTAAAATTAACACCTCTTAACTAGGGAGATTCATTTTATTCAGTCTCCCTCTCAACTTGGGGAGCTCCACTTCTTTTCTACAACATCAGAGGATCTTTCATGGCTTCCATCCTTCTTATCAAAGTTATCATGACCATCATAACTTTCTTCATCATGCTTGTCAGATGAACATCTTCACCATCTTGAAGGTTATTGTTAAAATTGACAAGAAGGGCCAAACTCCACATGGGTCATCTTATTTATGACAACTGATATTTTTCTTGGATTTCTCTCTCCGAGAGGTATATTGATCTAAAGATCATCTGATTCTGACATGTATAAATGAAGTTATGAATTTATTTTGATTATGGTCAAATTGTCAAGGTCGGTCAGCAAACTTATGTAGGCTCAGACGCCCAACAGTCACGTCTATTCATCCTCAACATTGCATGTAAATAGAAGGTGACTTAACCTCATTTGAACACACTCATCTTCACACTTCTCTCTCCCTCTCCTCATTGATTGGGTACAAGATTTCTAGGCCTCTCTCTCTCTCTCTACACTCCGAAATTTCAGAAGAGCAAAATTTCAGGAGAGCGAAATTTCAGGAGGCCAAAATTTCAGGAGAGCGACATTTCAAGAGCCCGGAATTTCAAGAGACCGAATTTCTAGATAGTTTGACCAAGTATTGACCAGCGTGCGTTGACCTCCTTTGACTGCGTTTTTGTGACGGCTATCTCTATTTCGGCAGTCTGCATTTCTGGGCACAGAAATCGAGGCTAAACGTTGATTGTTGACCGACGTTGACTACAACTAGGGTTGACTGTAGGTGGGTTGTTTGACCAGACTTTGACTGGGCTAAATTTGACTGTTTTGAGGGTTGTTTTATCTTTGCTATTTGGAGGCCGAAATTCACTGGAGTTGACCGATTTGTTGAGGGTCAAATCTGCACTATTGACCAGCGTTAACTTTTCTGGTTAGGGCTCTTTTGTTGTTGTTATAAATTATCAGATTTGTAAATTGTACTATCTCTCTCTGTTGAACTATTGAAGACTAAAAGAAGGTTTAATTAAGGGTTTCCCCACATTGGGGTTTGTCCCTGGCTAGTGCCACATCTTGTGTCCTCTTGTCTTGGCTTGTCTTCTACTATTTATGTTTATGTTCTATCTGCATTTTACTATCATGTTGATGTGATTGCTAATCTGAATATTGATATTGGGCTAATAAAGAAATTGAAGTAAAATTTCTCTAAAGCATAGAACATACCATTGTTGTCTAAAATTAACATGGTATCAGAGCTGAGGTGAAGACAAAGCCCAAGCAAGAGTGAAAGAGAAATCACCAAAGATAGTTGGACAAGGACAAAAGGCTCAATGGGTTCCTCATCCTACTTCCCGACTTAAGACAAGTGTTGAAGTTTCTAAGTCTAAAAATTAGAAACCCTCCATGTACTTTCTGATTTATTCCTTCCTACTTGTTCTGATTAATTAACAAGTTATTTACCATGTAAATACTGAAAATAAACACAAGTACATGCTCACCACATTACAGATCATCAACTAAGGAAACAGAAACAAGCACACAAATGACACCGTTATTTTTGGACTAATGTCCCTGAAAAAACCCAATGCGGGAAAACTGGCGCAGCTATCTGAGAGTTTGATTTATTAAGCAGTTTCAGAATACAATCTGGGTGTCAAATCCAACTTACCCAATAGAGAAAAATCTTGACAGTAGTACCTCTCCTTTGGAGACAGATGCTCTGGCTGAAACCTCGGATAAACACTACGGCAACTCAACTCCAATCTGTCCCACGAAAAACCCCAGCGTCAGCCTCTAAGGACTACGTCAGCCTCTTCTGCCCTCTGCGTCAGCTTTCCCGGCAGTTCCAGCTATTCCCGACAGTCCCGGCTTCTGCCCTCTGAGTCAGCTTTCCTGACAATTCCAACTTCTGCACTCTGCATCAGCTTTCTTGACAATTCTGGCTATTCCCGACAATTCCGGCTTCTACCCTCTGCGTGAGCTTTCCCGGCTATTTCGAAAGTTTCGACTTCTACCCTTTGTGTCAGCTTTCTTCGCTGTTGCGCTGATCCTCCTGACACTATCTTTGCCTCTCTGCTTCTATATTCACTGCCCCTCAGCTACAACTCCAAATCACTCTCTCAATTTTCTCAGCAAACCCAGCCTCAGAAAGTTAAAATTTTGATCTCTTGGTGTGTTCTCCAAGTGACCCTCAAACCTCCTCCTATACTTTTCTCGTTGACAAATCAACGGCCGAGATTCAGTCCCTAATCAATGACTAAGTTTAGATCTGGCTTGATCCATGACTTTTGGACCATTCTAACACAGTTTTATATTATTTCACATTAATATTTTAATTTCCCTAAGTTTAGAGTTAGGGACTCCATTAAAAATATTAATTATTTTAATATCTCCCAAACTGTTTAGAATTTGCCCAAACCCTTTCTGGGTATTGGAGATCTCATGTGCCTTAGCCTCTCCACCAAATTTTGTGGCCAGAGCACATCCGATGCTACCCCAAATCAACACTCCCTCTTAGCGAGGACTGTGCTCTAACAATACTCCTTACTAAGTATTACTCTGATCATCCAGCATCAATCCCTGATGCTAGGCCTACTGCCCATCATCTGTACTGCTGCATCTCGTTCTGCCACCCATGGCTCTGCCACTGCCACTACTGCATCTGTACAACAACTCCCTCTGCATCCTTGTTGTTGCCCATGGCCCTGCCAATGCCACTGTTGTGTCTGCACTGCATCCCCTCGCATCATGCTACCCATGGCACCGCCACTACTAACTGTTGCACTGCAACTCAGTTATTGAGAAGTAAGTAACTAATCTCCCAACTCTGACATCTCTGTCAGGGTAAGAGACACTCCCGATGCTGAAGCTCCCTCTGTCGCTGACAAGTGCTCCCTCTCTGACCTTTGCGTTGTTGTAACAAATCCTTGCATCTATCATCGTTGCACACCTCTCTGTGCCATCCTGCACTGGTGCAATACTCCCGTGCCCCTTGCACTATTGCAGCTCGCACTGTAGCTCTCTCTGCCACTCCATCCTCATCCGTCTCTACCAATATCCGCCAGTCCTGCTACTCCTCTTCGGGGCTCCCATAGCCAGGTATAATCCAAGAGGTTGGGTACCTCAAGGATCCTGCCCCTCATCTTCTGTAGTTTTCTTGACTAAAGCTCAATGTCTCCCCACTTTCGCTCAAGTGGTGTGTGTGCACTCATGGCACAGTCATCGTCTGTCTCCACTTCCTTCTCTACCCTTGTTAGCGCTACCTTGGTCTCGGAAGCCTCTCCCTTGCTCTTCTTCCTCGGGACACTAGGTCGCATAATGACTTAGCTCCCCACAGTGGAAGCATTTGACCTTAGAGAGGTCCTTCTTCTTCCGCTTTTCTTGCTTACCCTCAAATGTTAGGGCAGCATCCACCTCCTCCTCCTCCTTGATTCTGATCCCCTTGTTGTTGCTTCCCATCTTGGTCACCCTCCTGATCACTTCTTGGCGAAGAGCTGCCCACATTTCCTCCCAATCTGGAAGGGTCACCCTACTCAGTATGCTCTGGACAAACACCTCCCAATATTCTAAGACTGCATTTAGGGTTGTTCTCACCATCAACTCTAGATCTGGTGTGGTCCCTTTGGAAGTCAGCTGATCTTGAATCTCCTTCTATCGACGAGGAAGGTGTTGATCTGTTCTCCCTTCTGCATCTGGTATGACCGCAGCTGATTTTCTAGGAGCATCTTCCTTTGCACAGAAGTATGCGAAACAACTTGGTCAGGGCCTCCCACATCTCCCATGTTGTATTCTTCTCGGCAATATGTGGTACTATATGATCCTTGACCCCGTCAAGAATGATACTCTTGGCCCTCGCAATTGCTTCCTCATACCTGTCATTGTCAGTTGGGTCAATTGGGACCGCTATCGTCTTCAAGGAGAAGTGCTTGACACGATTTTTGTTAAGTACGGATAAGATTCTGGCCTTCTAGACTACGAAGTTTGAGGCTCTGTCTAGTCAGTCTTGGTCTCTTACTCCATGTAGTCCCATTTCGATACTCTTCTACTTCCCTCTTGGAAGTTCTCGATGTGACTCCCTCTGAGCCTCAATTTCCCTCCTGGAAATCCTTCTATCGATGTTGAGATGCCCCCTACTCTGATCGTTTGTGCAACCGCACCACTGATCTGGATTTCTCAACTAGAAATGCTTGATAGCAACTCCCTCCTCCTTGGCCTTGCCCTGTTGGGTATTGTTCTGACAACAGTACCCCACCAACTCCACTCTGCAACTTATCCACAGCCTCCTAAACCCCAGCAACCTGAAGGTGAGAGCTCCTAGGCTCTGCGCAATCCCAGCACCAGCAAACTAGCTCCCTAAGCCAACTACGTTAGCCCTCCTAGTCTCCGCGTGGCTCTGTGTGAGCCTGTCTTTTCCTCCCTCAGCCTCTGCGCAGCCTCTTCTTGGCCCGAACTTGATGACGCAGGCACTGTGTCACCCCTTCCTTGTTCTTTTGCTACTAGGAACAGCTTTTGTCACTCGGGACAGCTGTTTTTTGCTGTTGCTCCTCTGCTTGGTTTATGTCCTCAGTTCTCCTATGATCTGCAACCATGCTCTGATACCATGTTGAAGTTTCTAAGTCTAACAATTAGAAGCCCTCCATATACTTTCTGATTTATCCCTTCCTACTTGTTCTGATTAATTAGCAAGTTATTTACCATGTAAATACTGAAAATAAACACAAGTACATGCTCAACACATTACAGATCATCAATTGAAGGAAACATAAACAAGCACACAAATGACACCATTATTTTTAGACTAATGTCCCCGAAAAAAACCCAATGTGGGAAAACCGGTGCAACAATCTGAGGGTTTGATTTATTAAGCAGTTCATAATACAATCTGGGTGCCAAATCCAGCTCACCCAACAAAGAAAAATCTCGGCAATAGTACCTCTCCTTCGAAGACAGATGCTCCGGCTGAAACCCCGGATAAACAATTCGGCAACTCCTCAGCTCCAATCTGCCCCACGAAAAACCCCAGCGTCAGCCTCTTCTGCCCTCTGCGTCAGCTTTCCCAGCAGTTCTAGTTGTTCCAGACAGTTTCAACTTCTGCCCTCTCCGTTAGCTTTCCCGGCAGTTCTAGTTGTTCTCGGCAGTTCCGACTTCTGCCCTCTACGTCAACTTTCCCACCAGTTCTCGGCAATTCCGGCTTCTGCCCTCTACGTCAACTTTCTCGGCTATTCCGGCAGTTCCGAATTCTGCCCTCTACATCAGCTTTCCCAGCTATTTTGGTAGTTCGGCTTCTGCCCTCTACGTCAACTTTCTTGGCTGCTACGCTGAACCTCCTGGCACTATCTTTGCCTCTTTGCTTCTGTATTCACTGCCTCTCAGCTGTAACTCCAGATCATTCTCTCAACTTTCTCAGCAAACCTAGCCCCAGAAAGTCGAAATTTTGATCTCTTGGTGTGGTCTCCAAGTGACCCTCAAGCCTCCTTTTATACTTTTCTTGTTGACAAATCAACGGCCGAGATTAAGTCTCTAATCAACGACTAAGATTAGATCTGGCTTGATCCATGACTTTTGGACCATTCTAACACAATTTTATATTAATTCACATTAATATTTTAATTTCCCTAAGTTTAGACTTAGGGACTCCATTAAAAATATTAATTATTTTAATATCTCCCAAACTGTTTAGAATCTGCCCAAACCCTTTCTGGGTATTGGAGATCTCATGTGCCTTAGTCTCTCCACCAAATTTTGTAACTAGAGCACATCCGATGCTACCCCAAATCAACAACAAGCTCCATGGTAAATTTGACTATCGTGGATGGAAGATGTCTCTTGATTTGACCTTGGAAGAAAAAGAAGTGATGGACTATTTGCAGGGTAAAATCTCTTAACCTCCTTCAAATGCACCGGTTGCTGCAAAGGCCAAGTACAATAGGGTTGAAGTCAAAGCAAAGAAGATTATTGGGGATTCCATTGACAAGCATCTAGTAGCCTACATCTCTTAATTGAAGACCTCCAAGGAGATCTACGACAAGTTGGTTGGCATGTTCAAGGTTAGTAATGCTAATCAAATTCTATTTCTCAAGAATAAGTTTAAGGATATTAAGAAGGGCAAGGACGAGGATATTCAATCCTATTTCTTGAGGATCACTGAGATCAAGAATGATCTACTCTCGATTGGAGAAGTCATTGCTGACAGGGAACTTACTCTCTCCACCCTTGGAGGACTCCCACCTGAGTGGTATGTATTTAGAACCACAGTCCTCAACAATGATCAAATACAAGGATTTGAAGAATTGATGTCAAGATGCATTCAAGAAGAAACAAGAATGGTGGAGCAAGAAATGCCTTCTAATAGAAGCAACCCCACTGCATTCTCCGCTCATGCCAAACGGAGAAATAATGCAGGGTCTAAAGGTCATTTCAATGGAAAGCCTAGATCTAAGCGAGGAAGGAAGGGCGGGTGCTTTGTTTGCAATAAGTTTGGCCACTATGCAAGGGAGTATCCAAATAGAAGGAAGGGACACATCGCATGATGATGATCACAATCATTCCAGGGGCAACTTCAACAACAACGATCAAAGAAATGGCAGGGCCAATGGCAAAGGAAAAAGGAATGCAAGACATCAAGGATATGGTCAACCTTCCAAGAAATCAAGGAACTCCAAGTATGAAGAATCAAATGTCGTTAACAATAAGCAAAAAGAGTACTATCTTATATCATCCCTCTCATTGCCTCTCCTTCAGACACTTTCAGAAATTCGTTGATTGATAGTGGTGCCTCAAGGTACTTCACCGGATACAAGGAAGCCCTCTCTAAACTGATAAAAAAGGAGACAAACTTGGAGATCATCCTTGGAGACGATGCCACCTATCCCATGAAGGGAGTAGGGAATGTTACCCTTCAATTGAATCAAGGTAACACTATTCATTTGCAAGAACTATTATATGTCCTTGATCTCAAGAAGAACCTGGTGTCCATTTCAGCGATGGAGGACAAAGGATTCAAAGTGGCATTCATCGAGGGAAAGGTACGTGTTTGGAAAAGAAATTTTAAAGATGCTTTTACTCTTGGGTTCAGGGTTGACACTTGGTATCAAGTTGGAGGAAGTCCATTGGGAGCCATGTCTTGCGGCACATCTCTACAATCTTAACTATGGCACCGGAGGTTTGCCCATCTTCATTATAAGGCCCTACCCGATGTGAGACAAATGGTGATAGGTATGCCCAAGTTCAAAGTAGAGCATGAAGGTGTATGTCAAGGATGTGTCGAAGGAAAACTTACAAAGGGACCATTCCCCTCAAGTAATAGCAAGAACACAGATATCTTGCAATTGATCCACTCTGACATATCTGATATGATGCCCATAAACTCTTTGGGAGTATACTTATATTATCTCACCTTTACAGATGATTATTCTCGCAAGACCTGGATCTACTTCTTGAAGAAGAAAGATGAAGTGTTAACCTGGTTCCGACACTTCAAAGCCTTGATCAAAAACCAATCTGAGAAGAAAATCAAGATATTGAGGACTGATAATGGGACCTAGTACAAATCCAATGAATTGCAAGATTATTGCAGAGAACCTAACATTAAGAGGGAGACTACAACGCCATACACTCCTGAGCAGAATGGTATCGCTGAAAGGAAGAATCGCTCTATTGTAGAAGCAGTCTGTGCCATGCTTCGTGATCAAGGCCTTCTGAAGTTCCTATGGGCTGAAGCTGCAAATACTGTCGTGTATGTTCAAAAACAATGCCCTCATCAATCAGTTGACTCCAAGACTCCCGAAGAAATGTTCACTAGTAAGAAACCCGATGTCTCTCATTTTAGAATTTTTAGAAGTCCCGTATATTTTCATGTGTCGAAAGAGAAAAGAAGCAAATTGGGTGCATCTGAGAAGAAAGGAATCTTTGTGTACTATAGTGAAAATTCTAAGGGATATAGAATTTATGTGGCTAGTCAAAAGGAAGTTGAGATAAGTCATGATGTCACCTTTGACAAAGATATGGCCCTCAGAAAAATCAACAACCTTCCTATCCTAAGTAAGGACAAAGAATCTGACATCGGAAATCAAGGTGCAAAAGAAGACGAAACAATGCCTAATGTTGATAAACCTATGGATCTTATTGATCCTCCTCCAAAAGGAGACCCATGGCTTAGGGAGACTCTCGAAGATGTCGAGAGACACATTGTACCAAGGGGGAATTTCCTTGAAAACAAGAAGCCGAATAGGTATCAAGGATATTTGACCGCCATGAGCATTATCATTCAAAATGAGCCTTCATCATTCGAAGAAGCCGTGAAGCCTCGAGTATGGAAAGATGCTATGAATGAAGAATACAAGTCAATTATGAAGAATGATGTCTGGGATGTGGTGCCTAGACCCCAAGACAATTGGTTGTCACCTCTAAGTGGCTCTACAAAATCAAGCATGGAGTTGATGGAACTGCAGATTCTCTCATTCACAAATGTAAGAGGGAGTTGGCTTCTAAATTTGAGATGAAGGACCTACGATCGATGCACTATTTCCTAGGGTTGGAGGTCTGGTAAAAGCCAGGTGAAATTCTCCTCTCTCAAGGAAAATATGTTGTGAAGATATTGGAAAGATATGGGATGGTGGACTCCAAGCCTGTGACTACTCCAATGGAACTTAACTTTAAGAAATTATGTGGTAGTGTTGCTGGACCTGAATTGGGAAATGCTTCTGAGTATTGTCAACTCATAGGAGCACTGATATTCTTGGTGAACTCCCATCCGGATGTATGTTTTGCAGTTAACACATTGAGCCAATATATGGATGAGCCTCATCATATACATTGGATTGGAGCCAAGAATCTTCTGAGATATCTTTAGGGCACAATCACTCATGGACTGAGATACACTACCGGAGATGTGAGGCTAATGGTTATTCTGATGCTGATTGGGCTGGTAGTGTGGTGGATCGCAAGAGCACTTTTGGATGTTGTTTTTCATTGGGTTCTGCTTCGATATCCTGGATGAGCAGGAAGCAGAAATTAACCGAATAAATATTTTCTAGTATGGCCTCCTGTGAAGCTGTCTAGTTGAGGGAGCTCTTCAGTGAGTTGTTTGGACATGTGCTGGATACCACCGTGATCCTCTGCAACAACTAAAGTGGGATCTGATTATCAAAGAATCTCGTGTTTCATGATTGATCCAAGCATATAGATATCAGATACCACTTTATCCGGGATATGGTACAATGAGGAGAAATAAGGCTCTATCACATTGGGACTAATGAGCACGTCGTCGATATTCTGACAAAGCCCCTGGGGAAGGTCAAGTTCTTGGCCTTCCAAGAACGACTTGGAGTCGTGGAGAGACCCTCTTATGAGGGTCCTATATGAGATGGACATTGAGCTTTGGGAGCACCGGGGGGCTTAGGCTACTTCTTGGAGCAATGAGCAACCATAGGGTGAGTGATTCAGCCTTACCCTAGTGGTTTGTTGTGTACAGGTGTTGATTTGGGGTAGTATCGAATATGCTCTAGCCTTGAAAATTGGTGGAGAGGCTAAAGCACATGAAGTCTCCAAGATCCAAAAATGGTTTGGACAGATTGTACCCGGTTTGGGAGATATTAAAATAATTAATATTTTTAATGGAGTTCCTAAGTCTAAACTTAGGAAAAATAAAATATTAATGGGTATTAATATAAAACTAGGTTAGAAGGTTCCAAAAGTCATGGATCAAGCCAAATCTAATCTTAGTCGTTGATTAGAGATTTAATCTCGGGCATTGAAGGACTAATGAGAAAAGTATAAGAGAAGGCTTGAGGGTCAGTTGGAGAAGACACCAGAGTGATCAGTGATTCATTTTGCTAGAGCAGGGTTGCTAAGCAAAGTTAAATCAGTGATTAGCAGCAAGTGGCAGTGAGTACGAGGCAGAGAGGCAAAGACAATACTGAGAGAGCAGCGCAGAAGCAGAGAGAGCGAGAGCAGCAGCCAATCCAGGCTACGCAGTGCCCAAGAGAGAGTGCAGAGGCCAGAGGGATTGCGTCATCCACGTAGAGGCTGCTGGGTTGACGCAGTTGGTTGAGAGAGTTGTTTTGCCAATGCCAGGATTGCGCAGAGCCAAGAGGTTCAATCCTTCAGTTGCTAGGGCATAGGAAGTTGTGGATAGTTTGCGGAGCGACGCTAGTGGGCTACTGTGGTTAGAACAATACTTAACAGGGCAAGACCAAGGTAGAGGGAGCTGTTGCCGAGGCAGATTTCTAGCCAAGGAATCCAGATCATTGTTGCAGTGGCACAGACGATCAAAGAGGAGCAACTTGATAGTTAGCAGAAGGATTTCCAAGAGGGAAATCGGGACTCAGAGGGAGTCCAAGAGAGAACTTCCAAATGGGAAGTAGAGAGACTCAGCAAGAGTTCAACCGAGAACTTCCAAGCGATAAGTAGAGAGACTCGGAGGAGTCGACAGAAGAGCAGTGAGATGGCCGTGAATGGGCTGAGAGATCAGGGCAAGCTAGATAGAGCATCCAACTTTGTGTTCTGGAAGGCCAAGATCTTGTCCATTCTAGATAGACATTGTATCAAGGGCTTCGCCTTGACAGTGATGGCTATCCCAGTTGACCCGGTAGCTAATGAAAGGTACGAGGAGGCAATGGCTAAGGCAAAGTGCATCATCCTTGATGGGGTCAAGGATCATGTGGTACCACATATTACCAAGAAGGAAACAGCAAAGGAGATGTGTGACACTTTGAAGACATTGTCCGAACATAATTCCGTGCAGAGGAAGATGCTCATGGAGAATCAACTAAAGTCATACCAGATGCAGAAGGGAGAGCAGATAGATGTCTTCCTTGGTCGGTTGAAGGAGATCCGTGACCAACTAACTTCCATAGGGGTCACACTAGATCAAGAATTGATGGTGAGGACCGCACTTAATGCAGTCTCTGAGGATTGGAAGACATTTGTCCAGAGCATACTGGGCAGGATGAGTCTTCTGGATTGGGAAGAACTGTGGGTGGCTCTTCGTCAAGAAGAGATCAGATGACTGACCAAGGCGGGGAGTAGCGGCAAATGGATCACGATCAAGAAGGAAGAGGAAGAAGATGTGGCTCTAGCATCTACGGGAAAGCAAGAGAAGAGGAAGAAGAAGGACCTCTCCAAGATCAAGTGCTTCCATTGTGGGGAACTGGGTGAACCAGTGTCCGAGGAAGAAGAGTAAGGGAGAGGCTTTTGACTCGAAGGCAGCGCCAACAAGGGCGAAGAAAGAAGTTGAGTAAGATGATGATTGTGCCATGAGTGCTCATGTGCCACTTGAGAAGAAGTGGAGAGACATTGAGTTGTAGTCATGAGGACTACAGGCGATGAGGGACAAGATCCTTGAGGTACCCAACCTCTTGGATTATACCTTGCTATGGGAACCCCGAAAAGGAGTAGCAGGACTAGCGGATGTAGGTAGAGACGAATGCGGATGAAGCGACAGAGAGTGCTACAGTGCAGGAGTCCCCGGGCAGCGCGAGGCTAGCAGGTTGCAACAGTGCGAGAGGCACAGGAGTGTTGCACCAATGCAAGATGGCACAGAGAGGTGTGCAACGGTGCGAGATGCAGGGAGTTGTTGCAGCAGCACAGAGGTCAGTAGAGGGAGCACTTGTTAGCAGCAAAGGGAGCTTCAGCATCGGGAGTGTTTCTAGCCTAACAGGGATGTCAGAAGTTGGGTGGATCAGTTACTTGCTTCTCAGTAACTGAGTTGCAGTGCAGTAGAAGTATGCAATAGCACGATGCAACATGATGAGAGGGGGATGCAGTGTTGGGAGGATGGACCAACAACAGCACAGATGCAAAGGGTACTGTCGTACGGACGCAGCAGTGGCAGTGGCAAGGCCATGGGCAGCAATATAGGATGCAGCAATGCAGAGGATGTTGGGCGGGGAGGCCTAGCATTAGCACAGGGACTGGTGTCGAATGATCAGAGAGATGCTCAGTGAGGAGTATTACTAGAGCACAGTCCTCGCTAAGAGGGAGTGTTGATTTGGGGTAGCATCGGATGTGCTCTAGCCATGAAAATTGGTAGAGAGGCTAAAGCACATGAGATCTCCAAAACTCAGAAATGGTTTGGACAGATTGTACTTGGTTTGGGAGATATTAAAATAATTAATATTTTTAATGTTGTTCCTAAGTCTAAACTTGGGAAAAATAAAATATTACTGGGTATTAATATAAAACTGGGTTAGAAGGTTCCAAAAGTCATAGATCAAGCCAAATCTAATCTTAGTCGTTGCTTAGAGATTTAATCTCGTCGTTAAAGGACCAACGAGAAGTATAAGAGGAGGCTTGAGGGTCAGTTGGTGAAGGCACCAGAGTCATCAGTCATTCATTTTGCTAGAGCGGGGTTACTAAGCAAAGTTGAATCAGTGATCAGCAGCGAGGGGCAGTGAGTACGAGGCAGAGTGGCAGAGACAATACTGAGAGACCAACGCAGAAGTAGAGAGAGCGAGAGCAGCAGCCAATCCAGGCTATGCAGTGCCCAGCAGAGACAACGCAGAGGCTAGAGGGACTGCGTCATCCACGCAAAGGCTGTTGGAGTGATGCAAAGGGGCCTAGAGGTTGCGCAGTGTCTCAGAGGGCTAACGCAGAGAGTCCTGGAGTTGATGCAGGTCAGCAGACGGCTGATGCAAAGGCCAGAAGGGCCAGCGCTGAGCTTCAGTTGTGTCGAAGAGGGTTTCGTTGGACAGGTTTTCTGAATACCTGTTTTCGGATATAGAGGTATTGTTGTCGTGTATTTGTCTATGTCGGGTGAGCCGGATTAGGCACGTTGTTGTACTCGGATAGACTACATAATAATATAACCCTCTAAATAGTTGCACTGGTTTTCTCGCATTGGGTTTTTCTGGGGACATTTGTCCAAAAATAACGGTGTCACTTGTGTGCTTGTTTTCTTTCAGTTGATGATTTGTAGATGTTGTGACTGTATTGTGTTTATTTCGGTATTTAAATGTATTAAATAACTTGTTCGAATTTGAACAAGTAGAAGAAATAAACCAGCAGAATACAGATTAAATTTCTAACAGATAGACTTAGAAAATTCAACAACAGGGTGAGTGGTTCAACCTTCCCCTACAATAACCCTTGGCAACAAGTAGGCAGGATGAGTGGTTCATCCTTCTCCTGCTAAGACATCCTATCCATGTAGTTTGGGACTCATGGGAAGAACCTCTCATCTAGCCAATGAGTAGGGAAATGAGGATAGGGACCATAGTACTATCGATGGACACATCGTGTACTACCATACTCCCTATTCTAGGATGACCGATACTGATCTGGGTTCAATTGGAACTGACTTTGAGTCAGTAAGAGTGGTATGAAACACTCTCTTTTGATTGGAACTAACTTCGGGTCAGTAAGAGTGGTATGAGACACTCTCTTTTGATTGGCATTGACTTCGGGTCAGTAAGAGTGTTATGACACACTCTCCTTTGATTGGGACTGACTTCGGGTCGATAGAGAATGGTATGATACATTCTCGATCACTTCTTCTTCTTCATAGTTCAACAAAGAAGAGTAATGCATTGATGGCAAAGATAGTACAAATTGGCAGATGGATTAGCAGATGGAGTTCTCCCTATTTGAGAGGAAGTGTTAAAATTGGGAACTAGGGCCAAACTCCACATGGGTCATCTTATTTATGACAACTGATATTTTTCTTGGATTCCTCTCTCCGAGAGGTGTAGGATTGATCTAAAGATGATCCGATTCTAACATATACAAATGAAGTTATGAATTTATTTTGATTATGGTCAAATCGTCAATGTTAGCCAACAAAATTATGTAGTCTCAGAAACCCAACAGTCATGTTTATTCATCATCAACATTGCATATAAATAGAAGGTGATTTAGCCTCATTTGGACACACTCATCTTCGCACTTTTCTCTCTCTCCTCATTGATTTCTAGGCCTCTCTCCCTCTACACGTCCAAAATTTCAGGAGAGTGAAATTTCAATAGGCCGAAATTTCAGGACGCTGAAATTTCAGGAGGCCAAAATTTCAAGAGAGTGAAATTTCAAGAGATTGAATTTCTGCACAGTTTGACCAAGCATTGACCTGCATGCATCGACCTCCTTTAATTGTGTTTTTGTGAGGGCTATCTCTGTTTGGGCAAGCCGCATTTTTGGGCACAGAAATCGAGGCTAAACGTTGATTGTTGACTAGTGTTGACTGCAGTTAGGGCTGATCGTAGGTGGGTTGTTTGACCAG
Organism: Pinus taeda; assembly: GCA_000404065.3. Classification (NCBI taxonomy): domain Eukaryota; kingdom Viridiplantae; phylum Streptophyta; class Pinopsida; order Pinales; family Pinaceae; genus Pinus; species Pinus taeda. The sequence continues at coordinate 193,610 of APFE031600289.1, read as the reverse complement.
ACTTTGACTAGGCTGAATTTGACTATTTTAAGGGTTGTTTTATCTTGCTATTTGGAGGCCAAAGTTGACCGATTTGCTGAGGGTCAAATCTACATTGTTGACCAGCGTTGACTTTTCTGGTCAAGGCTCTTTTGTTGCTGCTATAAATTATCAGATTTGTAAATTGTACTATCTCTCTCTGCTGAACTATTGAAGACTAAAAGAAGATTTGATCAAGGGTTTCCCCACATTAGTGTTTGTCCCTAGCTGATGCCACATCTTGTGTCCACTTGTCTTGGCTTGTCTTCTATTATTTATGTTTACGTTCTATCTACATTTTACTATCATGTTGATGTGATTGCTAATCTGAATATTGATACTAGGTTAATAAAGAAATTGAAGTAAAATTGCTCTAAAGCATAGAACATACCATTGTTGTCTAAAATTAGCAATTATGTGCTTGCACAACTTTAGATAGAAAGTACAACCAAATCTCTAGAAGCATAAGGTTAAGCATATCAGAATCATATAATAATGGAAGCATTTAGACAATAAATACCTAAACTTAGTTAGGTTCACAAATTACAGGAAACAAATACTTTTATACTTCAACTATATGCTAGGGTTTTGTCATAAACCCTAGATTTCATCATCAAGACTTCGAGCACCTCAATTAGGATAACAATCTTCATTATATCTAAGGCTTCAATATTTCTTCCAGAGGTATGACATATCCTTCTATAAAATATTGCAAACCCTAGAAGCATTTCAAACAATTATAGATCTACAATGCATCTAACAACTTTAGACCTCAAATGATAGACTTCCACTAGGATGTAGTGCAAAATCCTAGATTTCATACATGAGTCATTAAGCTTCAACAATCAAAACCAATCATAGCTCAATTTCAGATTTCAACAATCTTACATAAATCTCAGATTGTCACATTTGAATCAATGTCATCATATATTAGAGAATTGAGCTTCCACTAAGGTTTAGTTACAAAACCCTAGAATTCACAAATACTATCATCCTAGAGTATCAAACTTCGACTAGGGCTTAGTTCCAAACCCTAGGACTTATGAACATCAACAATTAGGTCAACACATACATCTAGGATTCGATCATCATGCATAAGCATATCATCATAACATAAGTTAGTCAAACCAAATGACACAAACACATTCAGGCATCTAACATATTTGATTAGATGGACAAACACATGCCTAGGGTTTCATTCCTAGGACATTATCTAAAATAAGGGTCTCGCTCACAAGCCCTAGAAAACCCTAGGCTTTCAACACATAACACAACAAACCCTAATTTACCAAATCTTCAAAGGTTTGGGATTTCAAACATCACCATTCAACCCTAACAAGTTAGGCTTTTCATAACCATACCAAAACCCCAAACATGACATCATCAAAGCATCAACATTTTCTTTAGACTTCAACAATAACCCTAAGTAGGCTAGGGTTTCACACATTATCATCGACATACCCTTAAGTTAGGGTTTTACAGAGAACATTTTTAGGGTTCCACAAGAATAATCAAAGATGTGAGGAGGGTGGATTTATCTAATGATGAATCACCCAATCAAGAATCTTTATAATTCAAGAATGCTAGACACAACAATGTTAGTAAGTAGAATAGATTACCAAAAAGAACGAATATACCTTTATCATGAAGAGAACAAAGCTTATGGTCTAAGGCACACCTTTGTTTCTTAACAAACCTTGTAATCCCAATGCTTTGCCTTGTGAGGCCTTCTTTCATAATCCTTGAGTATTCAATAAGCCTTTCCTAAACAAGGAAAATATGAATAGAAATGTGATTAATATTTAATATAAATAAACTTAGATAAGTAAGGGAAACCAAATATAAAAAATAATACAAGGAGTAAGATACTAATCTTTCGAAAGTGGTGAGGGCTCCCTCTTAATCCAAACTTGAGGGATACGTAAGGGATAGAGTCCTTAACAAATAGGTGTTTGACTTCAGATCCTTCCATCTCGTTCTTCTTTGGTGAAACTTCTTTGGCAAAGTTTGCTTAATCCTTGTTCGTCCTTTTATTCCCTGGATTCCCTGGATTCTCAGGATAATCCCTTTTATATTGACCCATCTTGTGACAATTGTAGAACTGGCCCTTTGGACTTCTTGAAGGTTCCTTCTTCTTGTGATGAGCAAAACAGTCATTCGAGATTTTCTCTTCTTCACTCTCCTTGTTGATTACTAGAGATATTTTGACTCCTTCTTGATTGCATGCATTCCATCACTATTAGGCTCATGGCCAAAATCTTTGTTTCTCTAAATTTTGATTTCTTTGCTTCACTTGATTCATTTGTAGGCTTCTTTACTTTTCCTTTGACTAGATCCAAAACTTTATTCTTTTCAAGGATTAGATCTATCCTATTTTGCCTTATTCTCTCCCTTTACGGAGTTAGACATTGTCCTTGAAGGTAGTAAACTTCTTTCCTTGTAAGGTCTCCTTATATGATCCCTTGCACAACTTCTTGAGATTCCTTAGTCTTCTTTCAATAGATCTTCAACCTGCCTTTATCTTTCTTCTTCACCTTGGCTGATACCATGTTAGAAAATCGAAAAGGCATAAAGATTTTCTTATACTTGATAATTACTTGTGAGATTCTTGTGTTCTTATTAACTTTCTTATGTTCTTCTTTTATCTTAGTTCATCAAGAAATTACCAAAACAATAGCACGAAGATCAAGGACACCAAATGTAGGCAGACAGCCAAGGTAAAACCCCAGTCTTGGGGAAAACCCAATCAACAAGTCTTCCTTCAATAGTTTTTCCTGAGATAATCCAAGACTCTTGACTTAGACACAAACTTCCTCCACACCAAGTCAGCCCTTTCCTTTTTCAGCAAATGATCACTTTCTAGTACTGTCTTCTGCCTAGATGCAACAGTAGCAGCAGCAACACTTCGATGCAGTAGTTTCTTCAACCTAGCAACTTCGATCTTAATGCAGCAGCTTCGACCTTGAAGCACTTAGCTCTTCAACCTTGATGTTGTAACAGAACATCTTGAAGTCGTAATAGAACTTCTTGATGTTGTAACAGAACTTCGACCTTGATGTCGTAGCCCAGAAAATCACACATTTGAGAGAGAGAGAGATAACCCAAAACCTTTGATCCTACAATTCTCCTTCTTCCATTGCAACTTTGCACTTTTTCATGGTTTCTTCTAGGAGATCGAACTTGTGTGTGTGATTGTCCTCCAAATGAATCGAACTGCTTCAATATATAGGCTTCTAGTGAGGTCGAATTACCATTCTTGAGGCCGACTTGGTGTGGAGATGACAAAATTCATTTTACTCAAAAATAATTCTTTTTACGTGATTCAAAAGCCCAAGAAGGGTCTTATTAAATGTAGAATGACTCTAATGTCCCAACATAAATCCTAGAAGTCCTCAATGGGGACTTTTGTTGATATTTGTGTAGCTTGGGAGGTACTCCAAGCCCTAGTGTTCCAGGGTTGGAGGTCAAAGCGCCACAAGTAGGCTTATGGGTTTGGAACCCAAGTATGGGATTTTGCACCCAATTGTGTTTGGGGCAAATTTCAGAGGCACATTTCTACATGTGATGGCATGAGACGATAGAGGGTGGAAAGGAGAATCCAACGCTTCAAGAATCGTCGAATTCCGAGTTGTAGAAGTGGAGAAATGAATTTTTGAATTTGAAAATGAATTATTGGTTTTCAAGTCATGTAGGCTTCATGTAAAAATTAGCCAATAGATGTGCCTCTTCATCTATTCATTGGAGCCCCTCATTTGGCTATAAATAGAGGGTGAATTGGAGTTGTTTTAGCATCCATTGTGCAACACATTACAAGTGATAAGCTCGTTGGAGGAGAGAATTAATCTTTGTTTTCGACCACAGGAAGAAGGGACAACCAACGAGGAGGAGGCCACTTCTGGGCACTTTTCATGGCTAGATTGATGTCTGAATTGTTGTGTTAGAGGGCCGAGGTAGGGAGGAGTACTTTTGGGCCAAGTATGAAGTGATAAAGGGTGGATAGACTCTCAGATAAGGTTGCCACATCCCTAGAAGACTGTTGTGGGTAGGTTGCAGGCCTAACCCACCAAAACAGAGCTGCGTGGAGGAGTTTATGGGCTAGTTTATGCCCAGGTAAGCAGCGTGGATGAAGGGAAGTCTTCCAAGGGCAGGCCGCAGTAAGAAAGGGTTGTGTAGGTGACTGTGTTAGGATTGTTGCAGCGTTCTAAGGTGCCCTAACCAGCCACAGTCAGGAATAGCAGTTCACTTCAGCTTAGAGCAGCAGTCAAAGGTATATTTTCACTGAGTTTTGTCTTGTGTTGGATCCTAGTTTAGGATCAGTGCTTGGATTAGTTTGATGGGTATTTGTAGGAGATCTTAGGAGTTGTCTGGAGGAGCCCACGTGGACTGTTGGAAAGCCTACCAAGAAGCCAAGGTGACAGCAAGCACATCAAATGAGAGGCAAGAAGACAACAGCAAGGAGTGTCGCAGATGTTCCCTTGGATGATGAGTTGATGGTGTCCTAGATGGACATATTAATGTGCCCAAATTTGTGCAATAGCTCCTCTATTGCAGAGCAAAGGGCAAATTGGTGGAGTCTGTGGGTAGCCATGTGTAAGGGTCTCGTAAGTGTGGGGATGCCCTAACTAGGTGCAGATGCTACAATGTGGACTTGGTCTCTCATGCATTGTTGGAGGGCATCTTGAGAGAAGACCAAGTGTGAATGAGATTGGGAACTTATGGTTTGTTGGAGGACAACGTGATAGTGTCCAAGTTGCAGCCTGGTGATCAATACCTTGATGGACAATGGTAGTTGCAAGAGAGGCATTTGTTGAGCTCAAGGGTTGACAAACCAGAGGAGCAGTTTGTGGAGCCCAAGACTTGTGTGTGGAGAATGACATCTACGGCAAAAGATGGGCAATCTTCCTAGCCTGTGTTCATTGTAGAAGATGGACATCTTGCAGTGATAGGTGGCAGCCCTCCATGCCCTATGTTGGTCTTCATCGGAGCAGCGCAGGAAGACCATAGTTTGCTGAAGTCCCTGAGTAGCTGAGGAGCAGCAGTGGGCAGTTGAGAGTTGTTCACAAGTGGCGCTGTGAAAAACTCTACAAGAGTCTCGATGTGTTGTGGCCTTGATGAACTAAAGCACAACTAGGGAGAAGATTGACAACTGAGATTCAGTGGCCAGATGGACTTGGAGCATTGATAGAGAAAGGAGTTGTAGATTGGGAGACGAAGGACCAGGCAGGTACAGGGTACAACCAAGAGGAGCTGAGAGAGTGTGCTACAGCCAAATGGTAAGAGTATCTTGTTGAGGACAAATTGGATGTCGATGGACTGACACCAAGTCTAAGTTTTGTATCTTGAACAGGTGGATGTATGACGGCCATTATCCCTGATATGGGAGCCCTAGGTTGTTGTATTATATGTTGTTTAATATAACGAAGTTGAGTTGAACACTGTAAAAGTTGTCTATATTTTGTGCATGTGTGATTTACTGTTGTTTATGTTCCGTTGTGCAAAGTAGTATCATTGAGATTCTTGGTCTGGGAGCATCGGAGATTTTAAGATTCTAACCTAGACCCAAGGTCGTGGAAATTCAACTTTGACCTAAAACATGATGATCCAAACATGAAACCCATGCTTTAATAAGTCATACTAATAAAAATAAAATTTTATTTTCATTCTTTTTCATAAGTGCATTACATAATGACTCAAATACATTTATGAAGACCAAACCTAGTTACATTATTCAACACTAGACAACACTCACCTTCTCTTGTTGAGCATAGACATGCCATAGAAATTATAGGGTGCAGTCCTATGTTCAATTGTGGTTGAGATGCCTAGTTGACAGCTTAGTTTGGGCCGCATTCATATCGAGGAAGTGTGTATTGTTTGAACATGAATTCGCTGATGTAGGTTAGGGCTGGAGCATGTGACCTAACCAAGTCAGTAATTTGCTCAAATGTAAATTGCATTAGGTTCATTATCATCAGCAAAGAAGGTCGCGATACTTGATCTAGGATCAATATCCTTTTGAGGACCATTTTGTTTGACTATTGATGATCACTGATTAGGGCAAGGTTTTGTAAGCTAAAGATAGAATGGAAGATTTATCTGGGCTACTTCTTTGTGATTTGGACAGTGGTGTAGATCATATTACTGGCAAGTCAGTTTTGACTTTGACATTGTACTCTCTCTCTGTGTTGATTATTTGATTTTAATAATAAGAAGAATTGATAAAGGGTTTTTCCCTGGCTTGTGCCAATCTATGTGTCCTCTTGATTGTTATTGAAATAAATGGAATTAATCTTGGGCTCATCTGAATCATTGAAGTAATTGTCCTAAGCAAAGCATAGTTAACCTAAATTAACAAGAGGCTTATTCGACACCTTGGGAAGTGTATAAAAAGGAAGAGATTTTGACTCATTTGGACACCAATCACAAAAAGTTCAATCTGCACCAAGATAAGAAGGAAAACAAGAACAGAAGACAAGTAGATAGACTAAGCAAAGGAAGGAGACAAAAAATTTGACTATTTTTGCCCACATGTGCAAAAAGATTAGGATTTCTGTGTGAGTTGCAGGGCCGAGAATTGCAAACCTGAAGTTGCAGAACCAAAGCTTTGACTGAAGCAAATTTTGGAGAATTTGACCTCTGTTGACTTTGGTAGACTTTGACTTGTTTGGAAGAAATCTTATTGGAGGGCTAACTTGGTACTTGGAGGAGGTCTTGGTCTTTAGGTCTTGGAGGTCTCATTTTGATCTAAATCTATAAGAGGATTGTTCGTGTTTTACCCGATTGTGGGGTTTCGCCTTGGCTTGGAGCCTATATCTTGTGTTCTTTGTGTCTTTGTGATCTTCATGTTTTGGTAATTGCTTGATGAAAAAGTAAAACTAAATAATATAAAGCCAACAAATATCACAAGTAATTATCAAGTAAGGAGAATCAACATTAAGCTACAAATGCCTTGATTTTCCAACAAAAAATTGTGTAATTTAAAATTGGAATTCTTCTCTCTGCATCCCATCAAACATCTGTCAAAAAATAAATTAGAAAATCATGTGAGGTGGCCCATGTGGTTGGCATTCAACTTTGGATCTGTCGTGTGGCAAGTGAAACAAGGGTTTCAATTCCATCCAAGGCGCAATATGGCTAGTATACCATGCGCAGGTATGGGATACATAGTTAAGGACGGATCCTAGGATCAATAAATCTGACGGGATAGGCGAACAATGCCGCAAAGTGTTTGAATTTGTGCTTGAAATGGTCAAGTCGTGTTATGCAATCATCCTCACCAATTTCAGTAAGACGCAACCCCAAAAAATTTCACGTGAGGGCTTTATTAATGGATTTAAAACATTGCCAAAAAATTTGTAGCTGAGACCAAAAAATTTCAAACAAACAATAATAATAAAAATGTCGTAGAGGGCCAAATTTTGTGTGAATGTGATCAATCGCAGGCTTAAAGGGTTTTTTCTTCTCTTCTCGCAAAAGGTCCTTGAAATCATACTGTATGTGTAGATTGGCGTGGTGGGCTTCAAACCAAATCTTAGTATACCTTGGTGATGCGATGAGGATCAGAATGGATTAATCCAAGTCTTAGCTACTACACAAGATCGATTTTGCTTACTACAACCCTGTTCTAGGACACTACTCATGAGGTCCTCGACCCTCTTCTAGGGTTGTGGCCCTTCTTCTGCACAAACAGACCCTAATCCGCTGGAATAGACCTTTGTTTATCCTTTTTGTTGGTCAGATCCTCACTCCACCTCTTAGAACAAACAGACCTTTCTCTTCAACACAGACTCGTCCTTGTCTTCAATGGTTGTTCTCTCAACAAAACTCTGATACCATGTTGAATTGTCTACAATATATACAGTAGAAACTAATCTTCTAATCTAATAATTACTACCTAATAATCTTCATAGAGTTTATCTTATGCCACTAATATTATTGAGCAATTATAGACAGAAGATTTCAACAGTGATGCAATGAAAAAAGTAAGATCATAAAGAGACAGCCATGCACACTAGAGACAACAAATTTTCCATGGGAAACCCAAACTTGGGAGAAAACCCAACTACTTTTCTTCTAGGAGAAATTATTCTTCAGCAAGGTTTACAATTCAAAATTGTCTAGAAATCTGTGCCAAAAACCAAGTCCAAACTTCAGTCACTTCATCATTTTTCCTATCCCATGTGTGTCTTCTATAGAAGAGATGAAGAATTTGAATTGGTCAAATGATGATGTCACATTGTATATATATACAAGTTGAATGGGTGCATTTACCCCAAGGGATACGTTCCTTCTTGATCTGGGCCAACTTGTCCCTTTTGAGCTTATATGAAGCTCAATAAAAATTGAATTTTTATTTTTTTATTTTCATAAATCTTCTAAGCCGACTTAGGAGACCTCTTGGCATGCGGGAATACCTCCCGATGCTACACAAAAATTAACAATTACCACCATTTATATCTGAGACTTTGTATTATATATGTGTCATAAATGCTGACAGAATACATAGATTAGCTCTGCTTTTGAAAAAACATTTAATTGAACTTTATAGCTTGCGGATTTATTTCCCATTATTATATGACAAAAAGTACTGCTCAGTTTTGACGAAGACAATGACACTATTAATTTTAAACCACATAATCTGTCAAATTTCAAAATAATATTTCAACAAATTGAAAAAAAAAAAAATATATTGGGCAGCATACCATTTTCTCGTTGATTTCCATTATTATCCAACATTGTTGGCTCCAATATATTCATTGAATTGGCAACCAAGTCTGCACTACTAGTAATATGCAACATTCTCATATTACTCTCCTTGTCTTCAACACGAGGAACATAGAGTTTCTTTGGAATCTCCATATAACCTGCTTAACTAAGACAGTAAGTATTGGAAATGCATTCTCAAACCAGATAACAATTTTCACTTATACATGATGTGATTTCACATATATGTGCAAATGCCTAAGTTGGACACATAAAAAAGCGCTCAAAAAGCTCAAATCATTTAAGGCTAAACCCACGATTCTGGATTTACTATTTTCATCACTGATAGTCTTAGATAATTTACCAAAGCCACAAACATATTTCTCTTATGCAATGTAAATAGATTGTAATTAAATTGATGGTACTTTTTAACTGTAGAAACATCAAAATTCAACGTCGGAAAATAAATACAATTACCTTTCACTGAAGACATCATCTAAAGGAAAATTGACCAATCAAAGTATCAATATAACCACGGGTAAGAACTTCACTTGTTACTGACACAAAATATAGAGTTTGAATTTCCAGTACTTAATGGCCAATATTTTCCAAGCCCTAATCCATACACGACATTTTTTCACCAAGACCTAGACAACCATTTCCAAATCTTCCACTGGATCAACCAGCTTAAGGAAGATCAAAACCTATAGGAAAGACAGAAATCACCTTAAGTCTGGTTCTTAGGCAGGCATGCCACCCTTATTCACCAATGTTCAGCAATAACACTCTGTAATATCCCCAGTTTTGTGAGCATGGCAATTTTGCCCAATTTTGTTAATATTAATTAAAAGGGGCAACAAGTATTTTGGAGAAAGGTGGCAAGGATTATTTTATTGCAGATTGGCAGCAAATTATTATTTTATTAAAACAGTGGAAAAAGTAACTAAGTGGAAAATGGCCCCCACGAATCAAATAATATTAAAAAAAGTCTAGAAGGATGGAGAGAAAATATAAAAGGAGGGACTCATTTTGTGCATCATCTTTTGACCCTTACATTTCACCTTTCATCTTCTCTTGGGGTTGTTTAACACAAGAAGAAAAGTGTTGTTTAGCCCCAGGAATTCCAAGCGGAATTCCACCTCTACCTTTGATGAACTCCGAGTGTCACCCTAAGGGAGTAAGAAGGAGTCCATCTCAGGGCTTCTCTAGGAGCTACATTGCATACTATTTCCAGCTGGAGCGTGTTTCTCTTAGGGCGCAGAAAGAAATTTGAAGGGGCTGAGAAAAGCTAGCAAACAGTGGAGTTTTGGCCAGAGAATTTGCAAAGAATTATCCATAAGGAGGACGAGTTTTTCCTTGGGGATTTGCAGGGCCTGCGCAGGGTTTTACTGGCAGCTTCTGTGCACTTGAAGAGAATTACAATTTGGGGAGCATTCGAGCTGGGATCTGCTTGGTGATTGAGGGGAGAAATTTGCAGGAGTTAGGGGGGATTTCTTGGAGGGGGATTTGGGCCAAATTCAGCAATATCTAAACTGTAGGACGTTTTCTAGCCAAATTGAGCAATTTACACTTGTTGGGGGCTATGTCACATGGTTCGAGTTCGAGTTCGACAACGATTAAGTTCGATTCGAATTCGAATTTTCCGATCAGGTTCGAATGAGGTTCGGCATTAGGTTCGACTATACATATTTTTCAATATATATATATATATGATCTCGGTCTAATGGAGCAGGAATAACCTTGTATAATGGACGTTGCAAAGATTGAAGGATTAGACATTCTCAACATATCTGTTTTAGCATACAAATCTACCTAGACATATCACAATTGCACAGCTAGTGATCTCAACATACCTGTGAGGATCTCAGCTAAATGGAGAAGCAAAGATCTAGGACAAAGGCACAGTGTCAATGGATCTCGCATAGCAGTCTTGGCATCAAGGCCTCGGTGATACTCCTGTAGAAGTCTAGACTCTAGACAAAGAACAACAGTGATAGAACCTCTCTCTCGGCCTAATAAGATTGATGTTAGACGTTGTCTCAATCACACACACACACACACACACACACACATATATATATAGCACAGTAACAAAGCCACAGAAATGATCATTCTCGGAGGATACAATCCCTGCATAACAAAGAGCCACAGTAACCATTACAGTCTCGGAATAAATGAGACAGTAAGGACCTCAGTATAGTGAGGAATAGTATCTCATCTCGGTGGATCTATTTCTTAACATTCAATGTATATATATATGTAATGGAAAGATCTTCGGATCCCTCACTATCTTTACATGATCTCACTGTCTCGGTGTAAGAAAGATCACAATGATCCTACAGTCATGGAATACACTCACGCATGATCACAGTCAACATGATGGTCTAGACTCTAGAGTACAGTGATGAAGGTAGGATAAAGCAGCTATCATAATGAAGTTCTCAGTGCATCATTAAAAAAATCGAACCTTAAAAAATTCATTAAAATTCGCCTTCAGGTTCGTTGAGGTTCGTTGAGGTTCGTTCAGGTTCGTTGAGGTTCGTTGAGGTTCGAGTTCGTTCAGGTTCGACTAGAGGTTCGAATTTCAGGTTCGGCGAACCTGAACGAATTTCAAATTTTTTTTCAGGTTCGCCGAATTTCGAACCTGAACCTTCAGGTTCGCCGAACCCTGTGACATAGGTTGGGGGTCACCAGGGGTCAATGGATTCAGCCCCAACCCTTTCTGGATTTTTGTGCGTTTGGTGAGAGGAGGCTAGGATTAATTTTACAGAATTTTCTAAGCACTTCTGAGGGCAGAATTCCTAGTTCCACTCAACAGTTAACAGCATAAATTGTTGGAAGGGGGGGCAATTTACCCCAAGATCATTTCAACACAGTTATTATCCACAACGTTATTATCTCACCCTTGTGCATTGGATTGAGACAAGCGAAGTTGTGGAGATAGTTCATAGGGGATGACCAGGTCAGCAGGGGCCAGTGGCTTGAGTTGAGTGTGGCATAGCGTCAGCATGGAGGGCTTGTCTCGTACACAAGAGATTGTACATTTGATCCTTCCTTTGGGATTGGATGGTGAGAGGTACTAAGCTGGTACCCAATGGAGCAAGTTAGGTGGTTGGGTACATCCATGGCCGCATTTCTACAAAGGTCGTGGATTACTAGAGGGGTACGAGGGCCAGATGGTTGCTAGGATCCAGGTGGGATTCCCCATCATAGCATGGGCTTGGTTAGTGATGGTATTAACAGTGTGATGGATCCAATGACCAAGCACCCACACACTCAACGTCGATTGGAGTGACAGGGGGGCAAGTAGACTTCGAGGGTTGTCTGGGGATGTTGGGCATACATGGGATAGTAGGATGATCAACATACTCTGGCAGGGGTTGGTCGGAGGAGGTGCCATTAGTAGGCCATCAGTCAAGGCATTGTATGGAGACAATGCTCTCTTATTGGCATATTGGGTGCAGGAGCTACTGAAGCTAGGCACAGTAGTATCATTTCCGTTAGCATGTAGTGGATTCGCAGTTCACTAGCAAAGTAGCAGATGCATGGACACATGTGGGATGGTTGAGGATGCAGGGTAGTGTAGTAGTTGGTGTAGGTGTTTGGTGGTGTGCAGAGTCGTACCACAGAGTTCAGTATTCTACTGAGGAGCACAGAGGTGCACAAAGGAGTGTCGTGTTGTGCAGGCTTGCACTGAGGAGTAGGAGGAGCAATTCACATCACCTGGAGGTTTCACATGGAGTAACAGAAACTTCATCACAGGAGAGATACCAGATTATTCGGAATGTTATGGCGGCTGGTAATGGTGTCCAACAGTGCATAGAGGGGAGCAACTGGGTGCATTCATGTGCCAAGGGGCACAGAGATACATGTTCTTATGCAGGGGAGAGTAGCGATGCTTGGTTGTATGTAGCGATGTGTGAACCGCCTAATAGAGACGACAGGCATGCCATTGGGTATCGATCACCAAGGATCGATGAGGACGTGGATGAGCATCATTTGATGATATCCATGGGGACTCGCATGCCTCTCTCACTTTTACATTATTTGCAGGCACAGAGGAGTTGGATGTCGTCCCTTAACACCTTCATCACGAGCAACAAGACACGAGAGGATCACTCGAGACAGTTAGTTGGTACATAGAGTATCCAAGGAAAGACTTCTCGGTGGTGGCATTTGGTCAGGGCACGAGTTGAAGGGTACAGGCTTAGGGAGATGACCGTGAGGGAGCTATAGGGTGCACTGCTGGTAGGACAACCCTAGGTGTTATGTGAGCATGAGGTACAGGGGATGGTAGTCCTCACTGGCAGGAGGATGCCTAGGCTCCAGGCAGTATCCAGGTACATCATCAGGAGTTGGGATAGCAGGTTTCGTTGTGTGGTCTGGCAGGAGCAGAGTTGTTTGTCACACGCGGGACAGATTCTTGATGCCTGGTGCGCAACTATTAAATACATACATGGGTAAGAGACGAGGCATAAAGGAGTCACTACAGCAGGCAATGAGGATTGCGAGTTGTGGACCTCTAGTATGGCTATGGGATCTAGGGATCCTGTTGATTGGTGGGGCACTCCATTTCTTAGTGAGTATGGCCAAGATAGTCGATGATTTGGTTCATTCTCAGACTGACACATAGGGGATCACTGAGGTCTTCATCATATGGCGAGGTAGGTAGTTGCTCAGGATTTGGGGCCAACCATGGAGTGATAGGCTATGGCATTGCTAAGTCGCTTGGGCAGGTTGGGCATAACCTCGATCATCACATATATTATGGCCAAGAATTATAAGACAAGAGGCTCTGGTACGAGCATGTTAGGCAGTCAGTCATGACCAGAGTGTCACAGGGTCAGCAGGACAGTTTCTTCCTATAATGGGTAGGGGACCTTGGCGTCACAGTACTTGACAGTCCAATTACCCTTAGGGGTGAGTTAGTTTCGATTGGGGGAGATCATTCCAATCTTCCATTGGATTCTAGTGATTCACTATTGGTGTGGAGGATTTCACCAGCATGGAGGGATGATCAGGAGGAGCTCATGCGAGCGAGGATTCATCTCCACCGAGGTTGGATTGTATCTTCAGAAGTACAACCTTGGAGTCCATGAGATGGATGACTCGGTAGAGCAGTTTCACTACGAGTTGATCAAGACTTTATATTATGAGTTCAGATCTCAAGGCCTCGCTTCAGTCTGCGGCGAGCCCTTCAACCTCGAATCAACAAGGGGTATGGCTCCCTAGCCCTTCTGGAGAGGCAGTGTTTCTGGCACCATTTCCAGGACATCTCGTCCAAAGTGAGCATCATGGACACTTTGATTCGCCCCGCAATGCTTTACGGCTCAGAGATTTGGGGTCCCTCTCTCCTAAAGTCAGATTGGGCCTCAGCGGAGTGGGTACAGACCCTCCTTTTGTGTCGTTTCATTAGGTGCAAGCAGACAATTCCTCAGCACATCAATCTAGCAGAGTTCGAGGCTCAACCTTTCCGCCTAGAGGTGATATTCAGGTCAGTGTCGCTCCTGCACAAGCTCCGAGGCCTGGCAAACACGAGGAAGGGTCATGACAGATACCCATATTTAGCATATTGCTCCGAAGAGAACATCGCCCGTATGCAGACAAGCCGATCCAAATGTTGGTACACCGGTGTGATAGAACTTCTGGAGGCTTCAAGAATCCAGATTGACCATCTCCCTCCTTTTCAGTACTCTCTGAATGCTCCAGGCCACCTCCTCCCCAATCAGCAAGAGCTGAATAAAATCATTAAGGAGGATATTTACAGACGATACATTCAGATTACATGGACCAATCCTCTCAATGGGTTGCATCCAAAAATGGCCTTCTACGCGGAGCATTGCCTGGAAATCAGGGATGGGCTCATCATCAAACCCCAGTACACGTTCCAGCATTGGATGCATGCCCTTAGAATCCCCCTCGGGCAGTTTAGAGTTGGGTCTCACAGACTCCGGGTGGAGACAGATCACCACATCAATAGGTCAGATAGGATTTGCCAGCTCTGTCACTTATAGAAGATAGAAACAGAGACACACTTCATCTTCGAATGCCCTGCTTACTACGAGATTCGAGGTCATTTCCATTGTCTCTTCAGGTCTTCTCAGACTTTGACCAGCTTCCTCAGATATGTTGATCTAAGATGCCTTGTGCTTTATCTCCAGAAGGCCTTCAGACTTCGGGCCCATTTTCTTCAGCCCCCCACCAGATCAGACACCACGCAGAAGATCACAGACTTCTTTAGGGTGCTACCATCAGTGGGGGGCACCAAAAGAACCATTGACCAACCCACAAACACTGAGACCAGATCAATGTGGTCCTGGGGGGGCTGACCCACCAGACTGCACCAGTGCTCCAGGGTTGGATCCACCCCTGGGAGGCACCCTAGAACCTCCAGGGGACAGCAGCGACAACGCAGTATGCCCACAGGATAGCAGACTTTGACATGCTTCTCTCAGTTTTCTTCTCTCGACCTCAGATGTTAGGAGTAGGATCTGGACAGGAGACCCCTGCCTTTTCTTCTCCTCCTTCTTCTTCTCCTTCTCTACTTCATTGCAGTGCCTTGTTTCGAGGCCAAGAGCTTCTAGCTTCTACATTTACATTTACTTAGATTATAGATGTATTTTCTGCTTTTTTTTTTAAATGTTAAAGGGGACCGTTTGGTCCACCAGTTTGGCATGATGTAATCATTGTAACCGACAGTCTCGTTCACCTCTTATGATCATTTGTTGGACATTAATAAATTTATCTTATCTTATCTACTTACTGACAACATGCAGAGGACTTCGGGTGTCTATACCAACTTGGAAAGTGAGTGGAGCAAGGGGTGCTTCACGTTGATCAAGATGGCTTGGGACCCTGGTATCGAGGGACTCCTTCATGACAGGATAGTGCTAGGGATAGGGATGACTCATTGGCACATTTGGGACCCGAGTATCGTTTGCGGTAGCCATTTGGGTTAGTTGATAGAAAGAGTGCTTGTTCGGGCATTGCTTGAGGACAAGCAATTTTTTGCAGGGAGAACTGTAATATCCCCAATTTTGTGAGCATGAGAATTTTGCCCAATTTTGGAAATATTAATTAAAGGGGGCAACTAGTATTTTGGAGAACGGTGGCAAGTATATTTTATTGTAGATTGGCGGAAAATTATTATTTTATTAAAATGGTGGAAAAAGTAACTAAGTGGAAAATTGCCCCCACGAATCAAATAATATTAAAAAGAGTTTAGAAGGATGGAGCGAAAGTATAAAAGGAGGGATTCATTTTGTGCATCAACTTTTGACTATTACATTTCACCTTTCATCTTCTCTTGGGGTTGTTTAGCATAAGTAGAAAAGTGTTGTTTAGCACAAAGAATTCCAAGCGGAATTCCACCTCTACCTTTGGTGACCTTCGAGTGTTTCCCTAGGGGAGTAAGTAGGGGTCCATCTCAGTGCTTCTTTAGGAGCTACATTGCATACTATTTCCAGCTAGAGTGTGCTTCTCTTAGGGCGCAGAAGGAAATTCGAAGGGGCTAAGAGAAGCTAGAAGAAAGTGGAGTTTTGGCCATAGAATTTGTAGAGAATTATCCATAAGGAGGAAGAGTTTTTCCTTGGGGATTTGCAAGGTCAAGGGTGCTGTATTTTGGAGGACCAAATTTATCTATTCCA
Organism: Pinus taeda; assembly: GCA_000404065.3. Lineage (NCBI taxonomy): Eukaryota > Viridiplantae > Streptophyta > Pinopsida > Pinales > Pinaceae > Pinus > Pinus taeda. The sequence continues at coordinate 177,243 of APFE031600289.1, read as the reverse complement.
GGGCCTACCCAAGGGTTAACTGGCAGCTTTTGTGCAGTGGCAGAGAATTAGAATTTGGGGAGCATTCGAGCTGGGATCTGCTTGGTGATTGAGGGGAGAAATTTACAGGAGTTCGGGAGGATTACTTAGAGGGGGATTTGGACCAAATTCAACAATATCTAAATTGTAGGGCGTTTTCTGGCCAAATTGAGCAATTTACACTTGTTGGGGGTCACTGGGGTCAGTGGATTCAGCCCAAATCCTTTCTAGGTTTTTGTGGGTTTGGTGAGAGGAGGCTAGGATTAATTTTACAAAATTTTCTGAGCACTTCTGAGGGCAGAATTCCTAGTTCCATTCAACAGTTAATAACATAAATTGTTGGAAGAGGGCACAATTTATCCCAGGACCATTTCCACCACTTGGGTCTATGAGATATTTATGGGTTTTGTTGGAGTTAGTGTGGAGAGCCTACATTTAACTTTGCAGAATTTTTGGAGTAGATTTGAGGGCCAAAATCTCATGTCACCTATAGCAGCAATGGCAATAATTTTCTAGGCTAGCGCAAAATCATGGTGGGGAGTTCATCTGACATTTGGGCAACTTGATCATCACCAGGGTTTGGATTTGCTTGTTGTAGCAAGCCCAGGTTCCTCTTTCATACTCATTTGTACTCTAATTGCTCGGAAATAAATAAAATGGCTCAGAGTTTTGGTGCATTTCCTTGTGTTGTGATTTCCTGTGTGTGTTGAATTTCCTAGTTGTTGTCATAGTGCATGTTTATGTTATTCACTTAATATTTCCGTTAGGAATATTACACACTCAAATAAAGGTTTATGTCACAAAGATCACAATTAAATGTTAGAAAACTGATGTGAATGGTAATGTTAAAGTCAGTATTAGTAGTGGGTAAGTTAGGTTAAATCTAGTAGTGTCTAACTACCAAATATATGGATAAAGGACTATACTATGAAAACATTACTCAATGGTAATAAAACTCCGTTCCTTTCTCGGCTTATAAGATCATCTATGGATTTAGAAAGCTTTTGAGAGAAGTTAGGGAATCATACGTAAAACCAAGGGCTTTTGTAGTACTATCACTGCTCAAGAGGAATCCAAAATTGATTCAAGTTTCGGAGGGAATCATTGGAATAACCCAGAATTACAGATATTCTAGGTTAGAACTCAATGAGGGGCTGATTTGGGGCATGTGCATTCGAAATATGCTCCAAGGAGGATGGAAAGTGATATTCTCTTTCCAGAATAAGCACAGAGCAATAATGGTATGGGATTGGGACATGTTATGTTCCCTATCCCAGGCACTCATCGCACCCACACTCCTATATGGACATGAGGTATGGAGATATAGTACAACAGAGAATAGATGGACCAAATGGAGAGAACAATAGAAAACCTAATAACAAGTTGCTTAGCAGTGAAATCAGCACTTCATGAGATCGTGTTGGCTGGAATATGACTTTATCCCATAGAGTTTGAAGCTTTACAAAGGCTGATTATATATATTGACTTTAAATTTAAAAATGCAAGAAGATGTAGCTTGATTTATTAGAGACTGAATATTTTATTATATTAGAAAGCCCAATAATAGGAAACGAGATCTATAATGTCGCTTACCTGTACCTACTAGGCCATGAGAGAACATCTCCATGGATTTTGTGGATGGTTTTCCAAGAACTAGGCAAGAACATGACTATCTATATGTGGTAGTGCATAGATTTAGTAAGATGTGCATTTCCATGCCCTACAAAAGACCATCAGGATTTAGGGCCAAGATGCAATAATCATATTCTTCGAAAGTGTTTTCGTGCACTTTGCATAATAGGAAGCATTCTCAAACAAACAGACCAAATTTCTCAATGCCTGTTGGACTACACTATGGAATAAGATGGATACCAAGTTGAAGAGATCTAAATATTCCATCCACAAATGGATGGGTATATGTAATATCCCGTTTTGATAAAAATTAAGTAATTTCGGGATATTGTGATATTCCCTTTAATATTTTCATTAAATATTCAAGGTTTTGCTTCAGAAAATTATGTCGTAATTGCCTTCAATCAAATTACACAAAATTCACATGAAAATATTGACAAAACTTAGAAACATAAAACTGCAACTCAAAATAGACAGGAAACATACGCAGCAAATCCTAGCCTTATTTTTATTATGAAATCTGAAATTACATGCCAATACAGAATAGCTGGGAGATGGCTCAGATGAAATCCTCCAAACTATTGCAAATTGGATCCGGCTTCTCCAATCTGGAAATGCAACTAATAAGCACTCCTATGAATTCTGAATGAATTACCAAGGGATGAGATGGATTTTCATCCACTCTCACCAAATCACCCAACAATTTTCGTCCTTGAGCTACTAAAGCTAAGACCCTGGTTCTCCAAACGTCACCAATAAGAAAATAAAACGAAACCAAGATGTCCCCAAATGATATACTTCCCTCCTTTCAAAGATTGGATAGATCTCTCTCCAGCCTTCTAGAAGCACTTTATTTTATTATTTTATTCCCACTCTAGAAGTTTCTCCTCTTATCCTTTTAAGTGACTTTCATATTATTTTATTTTAGTCACTTGGCTTTCTTCCTCAAGTGAGCATTTTCCCCCTTTTTATTTAATTAAGTCACTTTTAATCTAGTAAAATGGTAAATCTGCCTCTACAATATCTCAGGCCACTGAAAGTCACTTTTCACCATCCCATCATGTAGATCTTTATGTTCTGGTTCCAACAAACTATTACACTAAGGTGTTTCATCAATTATTCTTCGCAAAACGACACCTTAAGCGTATTTAATTAAGATATGTTCAAAAATAACCTGTTTTACGGGAATTGTCATAATGCAGTGGAACCAAGAACAAACTATGCACAATTGGCCCTAATGATGAATTGTTATGAGTGATCCCCACCGGACCCCATAAAACTCCTTCAAAATGCTCCGAGCCCATTGATAACGAAATCTCGCTCCCATGACCAAGCTGTCATCGATCCTGGAAATCCTTCCTCGCCACATCACAAGGGAAACTGAAAATGGGGATTGTTACCCACCATTTTGTGGGTGATATCCCTAGGAGATTGTTTTTCTCCAAGATGGTCCTCAGCCGGTAGCCAACAGCGCCTTGCTACCACCAGCTAGCCAATTGTGCCATTTCTCCACCACTTGAGCCAGCGATGTGCTCCCTCACCCATCTGCCATGATCGTATGTTTGAAGATGGGCCTCCCAAACCTAAAAGTATGCCTTGTCATTTGGTAATTAAGTATTGTAGTTTGCTTATCATGGACACTTTTGGGCATGGATTAATGGAGGGATTCAACGGAAAGAATGGGTCTGTGCTCTTGTCCCCTAAACCCATTTGGATATTAACCTTGCATTCTAGTCCCGTGGGATCTCTTTTATTGACCATATGGTTTTAGGGAAGGTATTTCATAGGAAACCCTAATTTTGGTTGTGTGGTCCTGCTCCCTTATCCACATATATTACCCCCTTTCCACTCATTACTTCCCTACTCATCATTTCTCCCACTTGGGTCCACATTCCTCCACTCAGTCCACATAAGGCTAGCTCTTCCCTTCCCCTTGCCCACACCTTGGGTCAGGCCTGGAATGATGCCCTGGAGAGGCAATAAACCACCCTACTTTAAAAAGGGGTATTCACTACTATATCTCATACATCATGCTCTTACCCCTTGAGTCCCGAGCAGTTAATCAAAGAAAAAATCATAAAAAGGCAAAAGGCATATAAAGAAGGGTGGAAAAATCAAAGTTGGAGCACCTCATGTACCACGATTGCTCCCTCCTATACATTATAAACCCAAGTGTGGGCTTCCCTTTTATTAGCTACCCTTTCATCCCAACATGTGGCCCAAGGTTGCCCCTTCTCACCCCCTACTTCATTCACTTCTCTATCACATGCCACCACCTTTTAAGGAATGTACCTTGAACATATTATCCCCTTTAAAAGTAGAAACCACCTAATAGGATATTTGGTTAACCCCATTTGGAGTTTGGGAGACACTGGCACACCCTGAAGCCCATTATGGAAGGGTAGGCCATTATGAAGTCCCCACCTATAGTCCATGGTTGGTGTTGTCACTTTTGACGGCACCTTCGGCACAAGTACTTAAGGAGACATAGAAAGCTTCCTAGAGACAGCATCTAGATTGATTGTAGACCAGTGCCTAGGACATCTTAGATAGAGGAGTACATGGAAGATTATCTGAGAGGCATTTTTGCAGCACTTCAATTGTCACGTAGTTAAAAAGATAATACAAGGGGCTTGGTTCAATATCACTTCATTAAGGTAAACTCAAGCCAATATATGGATCCAAATGCAGGGGGTAAATTGGGGCAACCTCAAAGAGAAATGTCTTGTTCTGGTGGCCGACACACAACAACAGGCAGCTTAATATTGAAGTTGTAGTAAAGTGAAGAGGAGGAAAGGTAGGAGGGAATTTGATGCAGAGGGTTGTAAACAGCACAGAATCCTAAGCAGCGATGTTCCGATCGAAGGGTGGAATTCAATACATAGGGTTGTAAATAACGCAGAATCCTAAGCAATGATGTTCCAGCAAAAATATGAAAGAGAGAGGAGGTGGAAAGATAGAAATAACGGAGTGCTTATCGAGGTTTCATACCAGATATGACATGGGTATCTTTAGCACCAAATAGCATGAGTAAACCTGGGCTCACACAGGTACTGCAGGTTAATCTAATAACACAAGTAAATCTATAATTACTACAGGTACTGTAGGCTATTGAATAACACAAGTAAATCTGTAATATACACAGGTATTGTTCTCTATTTAGCAGCCAAGATAAATCCACGAATCAGGGAGAAACCAACAATCTCATTGCACTCTTTCAAAGCAGGAAAAACATATATGAAATGAGATTACAGAAGAGAAAACATACTGCGCATTGATCTGCTTGGAATCACAAGGGAGTTTTACTAATCCAATATGAGTCCAACATATCTGTCCATTTACATTCAGCCATATATCACTCAAGTCCCTCATGGACAGGCAAGTAAAACCAAAGTGGAATCGCAGAAATCCTGACCTGTAGGTGCAGAATTCTGAAACCCCTGTTAAGTGTTTCTCCCCCTTATTTATACAGAGAAGGGGAGCTTTGAATCAGTAATTACAAAATATCTCAGCCAGGACCAACTGTCCAATTGACAAGTTGCCTTGGCCTGTGATGGCTCTGCTGCGCAAAATGATTACAATCAAGATTTGATCCCAATCTTGGAAATATGGAAATTACAGAAATAATAAGGAAAACGTAAAAACTAAAAGATGATGGAGGAAGTGTCCCTCTATTGTTCTTGTGAAGGCCCTCGATCAGGCCACGTCTCTGTCATCATGCGTCCGTCTAGTTGCTTAGCCAGTTTCTGTCACTTTCGCCTTAACTACCTGAAGCATTCGTTCTTTAAAAATGGGAGTGGGCAAATGTCAGTTTCATGCCATAGCATAGAAGCAGAGGACACTTGGGGAGTACCTCGTCTTCCCTCTATAAGGAGCACCATGCTGGATCATCGAGTCCCCCTGACCTTTCATGTCTTCATTTACTCTGTATCGTCGACCCTGGTTTTGTGTCACAGTGGGCCTTTCTGGGTCGGCCCACACTGATTTACTGCTACACCAACTTCATTCAATGCTTTAGCTGCAAACCCTTCCACCTTCAAAACTCTATACCATACTATCAAGGCTTTACGACAACAAGACTTTTACTCTTAAAGGCATTGCAGAACGGCAAGTTCTGATGCTCGTTGGCCCCCTATGGTTTAGTCCCTGTCTGCATTTCTTTTCATATAACTGGGGAGCTATGACCAGGGGCTCAGTTCTCGGGCGCTAAGGCCTTTGGCAAGAGAGAGGTGTAAGGATGAATGGTTTTCAGAGGGGGTCATGAGCTATAAGTGGTAAGCAAGGAGGGGGGTGCAAAATGGTATGAGAGGGACACATGTCAATGGGGCCCAAAGGGGAAACCACTTTTCGGACCACCCCTCGCCGATAAAGGGAAGCATGGCAGGGGGGGCGAAAAGGCATGGGAGCCATCGATCTGGCGGAGTCAATCCGGGCCATCCAAAGAAGGAGGGGGGCGTTTACTTAGTATGCAGCCTTTGAAAAGGACGGACCCAACAGCCTGTTAAATCAATTGTATAAAATATCGCATTCGGGATAGACTTCGACATAGGAGGAACCCTTGCTTTGCGCAATCGCCAGTTGCCAAGATGATGATGTCGTCAATGCCACGTGGTACCTCTTGAGTGGTGACACGTGTCACCCGAATATGACCACAAAAGACCATTGAAAACGCCAAATCTGCGTGCCACGTGTCCTCTGTACTACCGCGTCATGCTGAGATCAGCTGCCATGTGTATTCATTGGGACCAATTGTATTTCACCACATGGCCCCCATGGAGGAGAGAGAAAAGGCACGCCTGCCTCTGGTTTTGCAGTTGATTTCCTTTGTAAATCGACATCGGCCCTTCCCAACACTTTAACACTTAAAGCCCAATTTCGGCGATTTTCATGATATCGGCGATCGGCGATGTTCTGACCCTATGTTTGTGTGCACCCTTTTGCACCTACAATCGTCGATATGTGATATCGGTGTTCTGTATGTTGAACCTCCAATACGCTATGGGATGAGGACCTTCAATCACCGATTGCGATTTGCGATATCAGCAATCGTTGATTTCACTGATTTCACTGACCTCCCCTGTGGCTTCTTCGGAAAAATGTCGACTGCGATTTGTGATGGGCTCGCTTGGTCTTTTCTCTTTTTTTTCTAGCTTTCAAAGGGGTAGCTTCAATCTGCTCTAATTACTGATCTAGGAGTCCATTTTTGGACTTCCACCTACCGTTGGAAAGCTTGTTTTGAGCACTATCCAACGAAGAGGGTCTGATTAAGCTTTAAGGGCTTTTATGGCCCGGGAAATGGCTTCAAACTTCACTGCTCTTTCTCACCCTTTTCCCAACTAAAAACACATTTAGCAGTGAGTGACAACAGTTGGTAAGCTCATTTACTCGTTTCTCTAATGACTTGTTGTACTGGAAGGCTAGGGGACGCATTGGATCTTATGCAAGATTGCAAATGGTCTCCATCTTGGGTTTGGTCTCCCTGACCCCCCCGAGGGCCACATTGACACATGCAGTGTGTGTTGAGAGCCATGGGCCTCCACAACAGTAGACAGCAGCACTCCATGGATCCTCGAGGATGTTCAGACATTGCTCGAGACTCACCTACTGGATGAGGAAGATGCACCCGATTCACCTTTGCCCAACTGGCCCCACAGATGTACCATGCACTTAGCAGCTGACCCAGGACTTGTAGGATGATGTGGCATCACCTACACCATCATCAGAGCCCTTACAAATGATCTACAAGCATCTTCGACTCATTTGGATACCCAGGAGGTTATAATTGTACCCCATCCCCACTGGAAGCACCACAGGTTTATTGTTTGGAGAACAAGGGGCCAACACCTTGTCCATCACTTTTGAGGGTCCTATTCTTCACTATGGCACCTATGGACCTCATCAGACCTCTTGGAGGACCCTACGATATGTATTATTTATCATTTGACCTCTTAAGAGGCTAATTATTTCTTTGTGAGCTAGTTTGGTGGGCTTGTCACCAAAAGCTAGGTTATTAGCACATTATTTTATTTTTGGGGCTTATGTAGGCCTAGGAGACTAATTCAAACTCCTCATTAGAGTATAAATACAAATGAGATGAATTCATTTGCTCATCATCACTTTGGATTGGATCCCTTATCTCTCTTGAGAATTTCGCACTTTTTCTTGGAGGATGAATTGGAGCTTTATGGATGAATTTTGATTTTTGGATTTGGTTTATCTTGTCTTGGAGCTTCTCTATTATCAAATTGTGGATGGTTGGATATGTTCTATTACATGCAAGTACATGCTTTTAATGTTATTCTTATTTCAGTTTGTCATATACATTGGATTGGGAATTTCGCTATTTTTAGGGCTAATTGTTGCATGCATTTACTGCTTAAATTGTGGAATTTTGTCTCTATATAGCATCTCTCAAATGTATGGGCCATGTAATTTTGAATGAAATTTCCTAGGGATAATTCTATCAACGAATTCATCTTGACAAGCCAACACCTTTTGCAAATCGAAGTATAAAGTTGTAAGGTTGCTTCTCTCTGCCCTGGAAGGCAAGCGAGGTAGTCTTAAGGCCTCCTTGACTAAGAAACAAGATCCTCATTCATATTTATCCTAGACTCCATTCTCCCAAGACTAAGGCACTGATCTACCAAGAGGTAGTCACTCAAAACTTAACTCTTTTTCACCTTCTTCTAGGTCTAGCCAAGTTGGGTCATCTAGGGCATCACTTTCCTGACAAAGTAGCCCTTCAAAAAGTTCAATCTCCTAACTTCTCCTACATTGGTGTGTCCTCAAAGCATCCTCCAATTTTGAAGCCATTATGACGTTGGAGTTGCGAGATAACCCAAGCCCTAGCTCGGAGATCAAATTTTGACTAGGTATCCCCAAGGCTAGTGCCTCATAGGATCAATTTGACACGTTTAAGTAAAAATTCTTGCTTTGATCCTTTCCCCTCCCTTGTCTAGGTTAACAATATCATTAGTTGCTAAATTCTTGCCTCCTAGCCTAGGTTGGGTCCACTTGATCCCGTGTGGTCTCACTCCTTTGAAAAGACAATTCTTAAAGAACCATCTAGGATACCAATTTCAATAAGGATTTTAGGGATTGGGAATCTCTTTCACAAGTTATATTCCTTAAACCTAACCCTCAAATCCCCACATCCTTCTCTTAGAAGACATTGTACCTTGCTTAGAAAGCAAGCAAGCTCCATCCTTGACCCTCTTTTATAAAGGGATTGCTTGGGTCACTTTATATCCATTTGTTGATCTATCCTTCATCTGTGACTCCATATATACGGGTCTCTTCCCATCAATGAAATTCCGTAAATAGTAGGGAGCCTTAGCTGAGGTGACAGTGGGCTAAGTCTCCATTTGTTGCCCTTGGTCTAGCATTTGACCCTTTAGGAAACCCTTTTAGGTCCCTTGCTAGTTTGAGGGGTAACAGGGACATTATAGATATATAAAAGTGGTAAGCAAGACATTGGTTCAGCTTTGAGGTGTTATAGTCAAAAGCATAAAAGAACCCAAGATGAGAATTTGATCTATATTTAGCACTCTTATAATATATTAGTCCACACTTCCACCAATGAGTCCCCTTTTCAAACCTATCTTAAATGTTGCCACCTTCACCTTTATAGAATGGAGGAAAGAAGGAAGACACCATAGGAAAAGTATTAAAAGTTGAAAGATTCATTGAGAAAATCAAAATGATCCATTTGCAGGTACAAGAAACATTGAAGAAGTCACAACAAAAAGTGCAAGGCCATGCATGACCCAACATATAGTTGGGAAGAGTCAAACTTTTGGACAGCAGGCGTAGAGTCACCAAACGAAAGCACCTTTACTTTAGCTACTTTTGTATTTATTGGATCGACCAAATGGAAGCACATAATGTATGTTATAGGTGTAAATCACTTCATGTATTTTTCAACAAAACATGCATGAATCAGGTCCATGATAGTCAACATTTTAGGAATTTGTAAGATTCGTCAAGTTTTCTACACTTCAAGAAAAGCATGGATCCCTTAAAAATTTAGCATCGCAGTGAAAGAAGTTTTGACATAGGCGATTATTTTTACAACTACAACCACACGAACAAATTTCCCTCAAGCAAGCTAAGAAGGATAATAAATTATCACTCAAGTACTATGGTCCTTACAAGGTGTAGCAAAAGATTGGTACTATGGCATACAAATTGGAAATACATGCATCCTCCCGAGTACATCCAATTTTCCATGTTCCATGCTTAAAGAAGGTTATAGGTGATAAGCTTTTAGTTCAAACAATATTGCCAGAACTGGACAAAGAAGGAAAATCATATTAGAGCCTGAAGCAGTCGCGGAAACAAGAACACGACAACTACGAAATCGATCAATTTCTAAGTATCTCATTAAGTGGAAGAACTTACCTGCTAAAGATTCCACATGGGAGGATGGGTATTTTATGTAGAAGCATCTAGAACTACTCAAGTGTTGAGAACAACACTTTTTTGAAGGAGAGGGCATGTTGGGCATGTTGGGTCCCTATAATACTAGTGTACCCCCCATATTATTATTGTTGTGCCCCATAGAAACCCACTATTGTTATTGTTGTGCCCTCACATTATTATTGTTATGTAGGCCTAATTATATTGTGACCCTTTAGACTCTATATACCAAGGAGCTCTAGTCATTTGTATCATCAAAGAATTGTTCATTTATGTTATGTAAAAAGAGGTTTCCCCCTCGAAGAAGCTTATTTTCAAGTCATTACTCTATCATTTGTTTTGTTTTGTGATTTGGTTACATAACAACACTACAAACAAGAAAGGTCGCAGGGCCTATGTGGAAGGGTTTAGGGCCCAAAGGAAAGGGTCAGGTCTACATGGCTACAAGGACGGGGTTGTGAGTCTTGTTGTGGAAGATCACACAGAAAAGGGGACCTATAGATGCATCTACACGCAAGCAGTAAGCGTTGGACCTGTGGCAGGAACAACCCGCAACAAAAAGGAAGGGTCAGGGGTTGTTGTTAGGAGGTTGGGACATCAGTAGAAGGAAAGACCACAGGCATGTTGAGTGTTATCCGTAGCAAGAAAAGTGCAGACTAAGGGGCATGTGTCACAGTTGTGGGCTACAGGAGGTTGTCATATCAGGACAAACATATAAAGAGGGAAGATTGTAGGTGGACCAAATGTTTAAGGAGGGTTGGGAAGCCTTAAGGTGCTACAACAAGGTAGCTATGTGGACAGTCCATTAAAGGAGAAGTTGGACTTAGTAATTTTGGGCAATGAAGCCTTGAAGGAATGAGCCTCGGCGCAAGGATTTTGTACTTTTGTTTTTTGGGTATTTTTAGAGATTATGAAGGGCCACTATCCCTAGTACGGGAGTCCTTGGATTTCTCATTAAAGGACTTATAAGAAATTATTTTTTGGCAATTAAATTCCAGTGTTATGTGCTTGATCTAATTGTTGGCGTATTTTCCACTGTACAAGTTGTTTTAAAGTTCGACATTTTAGTGTTTTTATGTTTTCCATCTAAAACATAGACAACACTAGGGGTGCATGGAATTCTAACATGGTATCAAAACATTATGAAGAGCAGTTGGATTAGAGAATTGCACAAGTGACAGCTCAAGGGAACTAAAGTGACTGTTTGCAGGTGGCAACAGTCTTGAAGAGTTGTTGCAGATTTGACAACTAAGTAAGGACCTTCAGAGATAAAGAAGAAGGTTCTAGAGACTCAGAGGGAGTCAGGTTTCAGAGGGAGAGTTAACAACCCTAGAAGAGTGTGTCTTCAAATCAAAGAAAGGAGTCTTCCAAAACCGACAAGAAGGTTTCATCGTCTGGCCTAAAGGCCATGCAGTATAAGGAGAAGCAAGAGACTTCTATTAGCAAGGTAACTTCCAAGAAGGGTTCAACTCTTATAGTAGGTTTTGCATTAGTGATGGAAGAAGAAGCTTATGATGAGTGTTGGAGAATAGTTATGGAAGAGGATTGTGTTCCAATGTGGGAAACAAAGAGACTTCCAGGGAATGGAAGTACCTCCCTCGCTAAGAGGGAGTGTTGAAATTTGGTAGCATTGAAAGGTACTCTCATGTGACCCTGGTGATGGATATGTGAGAGGGAAACACTCATAGAAGTGATTGTATGAGTGTATAAGCTAAGTGATGGGGCTTTGCACCCATAGACCCATGCTATTATGATGACCCGTGGTACTGCATCCTTTGAAAAGGTATAGATTAGAATAGTGTTGCACGATCCTCCCCCCCCCAAGGTTCCAAGGGTGGAACTGCGTCTTGCACAGATTAGTGAGGGATCCTCCAGCGGAACCGCGGATTTGAGTTTCGTCAAAATGGGTCGGTTCCTAGAAATTTGGAACCGCACGGGCCCAATCCACAGTTCCGAATTTCCGAACTGTGGTTCTAGACAGGATCCACGACGAATCGAGCACGAATCTAGGTTGATCCAAGGACCGACGGGTAGTTCAGCAGAGGCCAGCTTTTTTCCATTTTTTGTGGCTTTAACCTGAGATGGGGTGGGTTTAAGTTGAGTTAGGGATAGAATAGATGGGGATAAAAGTCATTTCCCCCTCTTTTCCTCACGCTTGCATCTTTGGAGGGATTGGAAAAAAGAGGAGAAGAGAGCTTGGAAAAGAGAGGCTTGAAGAGAGCTTGGAGGAGTGAAGGAGGAGCTAGGAGCAGTGAAGGAGGAGGAGCTTGGAGGAGTAAAGAAGCGCTTCCATCTACAAGAACTAAATAGGTAAGTGCAAACCCCAAACTCCCTCATTTTTCTATCCTTGTTGTTTGTAATTTTTCTCCTCCCTCTCCTACTCTTTCCCATTCTTTCTTCTTGCTCATTTCATTGGAGGTTGTCCACCTATATTCATATTCCAAAATGGTGTTCTTTTGGCTTCTATGTATCATTCCAACTTGGTTTTCATGGTGGTAAAGTTGGGTAGGAATAGAAGGGAAGAAGAACAAGAGGATAGTGGTCCACATATGAATGACCCAATGTATGATGAAGAGGAAGGGTTTGAAGAGGACACTGAAATGCAAGAGGGGAAAATTGCATTGACACCCTTGTGGAATTATGTGACCAAACTTGAAGGGGGTAAAGGTGATGGAAGCTACAAGTTTTTGTGCCCTCATGGTTGTCATGGAGGAAAACCATATAGTGGTTCATATACCCGTGTGAGGAGACATCTTTGTGGGGTGATTGATAGTGATGAGAAAAAGGGTGTCGTGGGGATTGCAATTTTCTCTAAGGTTTCAATGGAACAAAAAAGAAAATACATCCAAATAGAGGAGGTTGCACAACAGAAAAACAAGAAACAAAATACTCAATCTGAATCAAGTGCAACCTCTAGATTTGATAGCTCATCTCCTCATGGTACTTCTGCAACCTCTAAAAGTAGAAGAACAATAGGGGATTTCCTTAATGTTGCTAGGAGAGTTGATGTGGATGGAAAGATAGTCTAATTTCTTTGTGCTTGTGGTGTACCATTCAAATGTGCTTTTCTCTCCCTATTGGCATGATATGGTTAAGGGCATCAATGAAGTCCCAAAAGGATACAAGAGCCCCAACTATGAGAAAGCTAGAATTGTGTTATTAGAAAGAGAAAAAGCAAAGGTTCAAAGAGCTTTGACACATTTTACAAATAAGTGGGTGGGTTGTGGGGTATTCATTGTATTAGATGGGTGGACAAATGTTCGAAACCAACATTTAATAAATGTTCTTGGTGTTTTTGCTAGTGTTGTAGTGTTTATTGCAAGTCACGACTCCTCCATCAGTGCAACTTCCCAAAACATTGCAGATCTCCTATTGAAACCAATCAAAAATGTTGGTCATAATAATGTGGTTCAAGTCATCACTGATAATGCAACAAATTGTAAGGCGGCAGAAAAAATTATTGAGCGTACTCATCCACACATCTTTTGGTCTGTGTGCTTGGTGCACACATTGAACCTTTTGATGCATGATATTGTGAAGCATAAAAAATGTGGACAGATTAATGAGCTTTACAAGAGAGGGAAGCAACTCGTTAAATTTATCACAGGGCATACAAGGGTAAACTACTTTTATGGCACTTACTCCAAGCTCCAATTGCTTAAAATTGCAAAAACAAAGATTTGCAAGTTATTACCTCACCTTTAGACGGCTAGTGAAGGTGAGGCAAGCATTAACTAATATGGCGACCTTTGAATCATGGGTTGACATTAACACTGATAGAGATGGTGCTAATGTAGCCAAGGACACTATTCTTGATAGTTACTTTTGGTCACATATTAAATATGTTTTGCAATTCACCAAACCAATTTATTACATTATCAAGTTCGCATATTTAAATTGGCCAATAATTGGGGAGGTGTATGAACAGATGAATAAAATGTTGGGGCAGATTAAAGATATTGTTGAGCCTAGAGATATCATCTTGTACAATTATATTCGTGCAAAGGTAGAAAAAAGATGGGACTATGAAAATTTCTGAATCTTTACAAACAGAAATCCTACCGCAGTTACTAGTTTAACATCTCCTCCTTGTTATTTCATTCAACAAGTTATTTAATTAGATAAAAAGTGATGTAAACACTATTGCAGACTACACTGACATATATATCATAAACTAAAATAATAGATGAGACAAACACACAAGGGACACCGTTATTTTTGGACAACACGTCCCCAGAAAAACCCAATGCGGGAAAACCGATGCAGCAAATAAAGGGTTTGTATTATTAAGAAAGCAAAATCTGAGTACAAGAAGTTGCCTCTCACACTGACTAACCTTTCAAAGAAATCACGGCAGCAAGAAATACATACGAGGGTTTACCTCATTCCCCAAGTCACAGTTGATCCAATGAGTGATTTGACCCTCTCCCGGCAAACACTGCGAAGTCCCTACGCGATCACTGCATGGACCACTGTCTTGCCTTAAAACACTGTGTCACCCCTTCTACTGGATCAATTTGCTGGATGAAGACTATTGTTCAGCCCTCCCAACTCAAAACCTCACTTCTCCAGCAGAATCTCATATTATTGACGAATACTTTGCCCTGCCACTACAAGAGACCCTCCTGGCCTGCGTCAGCGCTACGTGAACCCCTCCTGGCCTGCATAGGCCTCTATGCTGCCTCCCTGATGCTCAAGTTGCCTCTCTGCTACGTACTCTTTGGCCCGAAACTCCCTCTCTGATCCAAATCTTTGCTTTTGCCCCTCTCACTGCAACTCAGATCACTTGTTCGATTTTCTCAGCAAACCACGCCCTAGAAAAATCGAACTGACTGATCAACTTGGTGTATCTCCAACTGACCCTCAAGCCTCCTCTTATACTTTTCTTGTTGATGAATCAACGGTCGAGATTAAGTCCCTAATCAACGGCTAAGATTAAAACAAACTTGATCTTCGTCTCTTAGAAACTTCTCACCCGTATCTTTATTAATACCCATTAATATTTTTTCCTAAGTTTAAACTTAAGAACCCCATTAAAAATATTAATTATATAAATAAAACACAAACCGGGTAGAATTTTACCAAACGATTTCTGGGTCTTGGAGATCTCATGTATTTTAGCCCCTCCACGAAATTTCGGAGCTAGAGCACATCTGATGCTACCCAAAATCAACACTCCCTCTTAGTGAGGAATGTGCTCTAGCAATACTTCCCAGTAAAAGTATCACACTGATCCACGACATCGATCCTCTGTGCTACTGATGCTTGACCTGCTGCCCTTCATCCACTGCACTGTTGCATTTTGTACTGCTGCCCATGACACTACCACTGCCACTGCTACATCTATACTACAGTTATTAAATTATGGTATGTTCTATGCTTAGAGCAGTTTACTTCTTTTCTTCTTAGTAGCCACAGATTAGCAATCACATATATATTAAGTAAAGTGCAGATAGAACATTAAACGATCAACAGAAAACAAGCCAAGACAAGAGACACAAAATGTGGTGGCTAGCCAGGGACAAACCCCAATGTGGGGAAACCCTTTGATCAAATCTTCTTTTATCTTCAATAGTTCAACAGAGAGAAATAGTACAAAATCAGAATTTTTTAATTTTATATCAGCAACAGCAAACCCTAGATCAGCAAAGTCAAAATTGGTCAAACGAGTTGAAATTGACCTCCAATATGCTTGGTCAGTTTCCGGTCAACTAGCCCTCGAACATCCTGAAGAAACAGCCCTTGAACAACCCCAAAAACACAGTCAAATTGTTCTTGACTGAAGTCAACTTGCTGCATAAAACTAGGGCAGTCAACGCTGGTCAAACCTGTGGACGAATTGCCTCAATTTTTGTGCCAAAATCTGCGGTCTGCCTAGGAGAGGTAGCCAGACCAAAACTGCACCCTTAATGAGTCAACGCTTGGTCAACACAGGTCAAAGATGCCTTCAACTGCCTCAATCAAACTCGGTCAACGCAGTCAACAATTTTTGCGTCCTCTTTCAGCCTGCGTCTTCTTGCTTTCCACGTGTGAGAGATCCTCTTCCTTGTGTATAGCCAATCATACCAGGAGAGAGAGAAGAATGAGAGATGATGAGATGAATTGAAATGAATCAATCTCACTTGTATTTATATGATTTGTGCCACACATTTAGTTGTTGGCCAACCTTGACAATTTGTCAAGTAATTACAAATAAATTCATATCTCCATAAATACTTGTCAGAATCGGATGATCTTTAGATCAATCCTACACCTCTCAACAAGAGGAATCTAGGAAAAATTTCAGCGGTCATAAATGAAGTGACCCACATGGAGTTCGGCCCTAGTTGCCAATTTTAACACTCCCTCTCAACTAGGGAGAACTCCATCTGCAATTTGTTTGACCGTTGCTACTATCCCAGCCATCAAATGCACTGCCCTGCACTGCTTGGCCCTGCTTTGCTCTGTTCTACTCCAACTATGAAAAAGAAGAAATAATCGAGGACATATCATACCATCCTCCACTGACCCGAAGTCAGTCTCAGATTGTGTCATACCACTCTCACTAATCCCAAATCAGTATCATTGATCCCAAATCAATGGAGGTCATCCTAGCATAGGGAGTACGATAGATACAATGATGCGTCCATCAATAGTACTACTAATGGTCTGGTCCCTAACCCAATTTCCCTACTCATTGATCAGAAGAGAGGTACTTCCCATGAGTCCCAAACTACATGGGTAGGATACCTCGACAGGAGAACTAATCATCTTGTCCACAGGAGAACGAATCATCCTATCCAACAGCCGCCACGAAGAACTAATCATCCTGTTCCACAGTCGCCACGGAGAACTAATCATCCTGGCCCAAGGAGAACTAATCATCCTATTCCACAATCGCCATGGAGAACTAAT
Source organism: Pinus taeda (assembly GCA_000404065.3). Classification (NCBI taxonomy): domain Eukaryota; kingdom Viridiplantae; phylum Streptophyta; class Pinopsida; order Pinales; family Pinaceae; genus Pinus; species Pinus taeda. The sequence continues at coordinate 160,281 of APFE031600289.1, read as the reverse complement.
CACCCAGCCCAAAGGAGAACTAATCATCCTGTCCTATAGTCGCCACGGGGTGTCACAAGGGAAGGTTGAACCTTTCACCTTGTACATAGTGCATCACCAAGGGATGGTGAGTCGCCCTGTGGTCGCATGTTGCTCCAAGAAGTACCCCGCGCCCCCTCTGGAGCTCCCAGAGCTCAATACATCATACTCGACCCTCATAAGAGGGTCTCAGAATGACACCAAGTCATTCTCAGAAATTCAAGAATTTAACCTTTCCCAGGGGCTACGTCAAAATGTCGGTGACCTGTTCATCTGTACCCATATGTTGGAGCCTTATTGCTCCGCGCTGCACCATATCCCGAATATAGTGGTACCTGATATCGATATGCTTGGAGCGATCATGAAATACGGGATTCTCCGATAAACGAATCTTGCTCTAGTTGTCACACAGGATCACGGTGTTACCCAATGCAAATCCAAACAGCTCACTAAAGAACTTTCGCAACCAGACCGCCTCACAAGAGACCATACTAGTAGCAATATACTCTGCCTTAGCGATGCTTAAAGCCACCGACTTCTACTTCCTGCTCATCAGAATATCGAGGCAAATCCCAAAGAGAAACAGCATTCGGAAGTGCTCTTTCGGTCCACCACACTGCCTGCCCAATCAGCATCGGTATATCCATGTAGTCTCACATCTTCGGCAGTTTATCTCAACCCATGAGTGATTGTGCCACGAAGATGTCTCAACAGATTCTTGGCACCAATCCAATGTGAGTGGTGAGGCTCAACCATATGTTGACTCAACATGTTGACTGCAAAAATATATCCGGATGAGAGTTCACCAAGAACATCAATGCTCCAATGAGTTGACGATACTCAGTAGCATTTCGTAAAACAGATCCGGCAGCTCTGTCGCTTAACTTCTTGAAGTCAAGCTCCATCGGGGTAGTCACGGGCTTGCAGTCCACCGTACCGAATCTCTCCAATATCTTTACTACATATTTTCCTTGAGATAGGAAAATCTCCCCTGGCTTCTTCCAAACTTCTAGTCCTAGGAAATAGTGCGTCAGTCCTAGATCCTTCATCTCAAATTCAGAAACCAACTCCCTCTTACATTTGTGAATGAGAAGGTCTGCACCTGTTAGAAAGAGTTGTCAACGTACAGCACCAGTATGAGAGGATTGTCATCTTCAACCTTAAAGTAAAGGTTAGGGTCGGCTTCACTCCTAATGAATCCCAACTTCATCAAGTAGTTATCGATCCTCTCATACCACGCTCGGGGTGCTTGCTTCAATCCATAGAGGGCCTTCTTCAACTTGCACACATGAGATTCTCGATCATGAATCTCAAATCCTGCGGGTTGCTCCACATAGACCTCTTCTTTGTGTGAACCATGCAAGAACGCGGTCTTGACATCCATTTGATGTCGGTTCCATCCTTGCGAAGCAGCAAGGGCTATGATCGAGCAAATGGTGGTATATCAGGCAACAAGTGCAAATATCTCGTCATGGTCTATACCTTCCTTCTGAGAGAAACCAGGAGCGACAAAACAAGCCTTATGCTTTTTCGTACTTCCATCAACTGCATGCTTTATCTTGTAAAGCCATTTCGAAGTAACAACTGCTTTGTCCTAGGGTCTGGGGACCACATCCCAAACATCATTTTTCATGATGGACTCATATTCCTCATTCATAGCATCCTTCCATACTTCATGCTTGACAACTTCTGCGAATGAAGAAGGCTCATTTTGGATGATCTACTCATGATGGTCAAGTATCCCTGATATCTGGTCGGCTTCTTACTTTCCCGGAAGGTTCTCGTGGGTGCTATGTGCCCTTTAACATCATCAAGTGTCCCCCTAAGCCATGAAGGCCTCTTCCTAGAAAAGGAAAGCTCTTGCGAAGGGGGATCAATAGGATCCATAGGTTCTTCTACATCGGGCATCATCTCATCTTCCTTTTCCTTTGATTCCCCGGTGTCAGCTTCTTTAGATCCCCTTTGAGTAGGAAGATTGTCAACTTTGCTAAGAGCCATATCTTCGTCAAAGATGACAACATGACTAATCTCGATTTCCCTTTGACTAGCCACATAGATTCTATAGCCCTTGGTGTTTTCGCTATAGCCCACGAAGATTCCTTTCTTTCTAGATGCACCTAATTTATTCCTCTTCTCCTTCGGCACATGAAAATATATCGGACTTCCAAAAATTTTAAAATGAGATACGTCAGGTTTCTTACCAATGAACATCTCTTCGGGAGCCTTAGAATCCAATGCTTGATGAGGGCATTGGTTTTGCACATATACAGCGGTATTCGTAGCTTCGGCCCATAGAAACTTCGAAAGTCTTTGATAGTGAAGCATAGCACAGACGGCTTACACAATTGTATGATTCTTCCTTTCCACCACACCATTCTGCTCAGGAGTATATGGTGTTGTAGTCTCCCTCTTAATGCCAACCTCTTTGCAAAAGTCATGGAACTCATTGGATTCATACTCAGTCCCATTATCAGTCCTTAAGATCTTGATCTTCTTTTCGGTTTGATTCTCGATCAAGGCTTTGAAGTGGCGAAACCAAGTGAACACTTCATCCTTCTTTTTCAAGAAGTATATCCAAGTCTTGCGAAAATAATCATCTGTAAAAGTGAGGTAGTATAAATATCCTCCCAAAGAGTTCACAGGCATCATACCAAATATGTCTGAGTGAACCAAATGCAATATATTGGAGGTCTTGCTTTGGCTTGAGGGGAATGGTCCCCTTTTGAGCTTTCCTTCGGCACATCCAGGACATACACCTTCTTGCTCTACTCGGAACTTGGGCATCCCTGTCACCATTTGTCTTGCAATGGATAGAGCTTTATAATGAAGGTGAGCAAACCTCCGATGCCATAGTTCAGACTGAAGTGATGTATCACGAGACATGACACCCAGCGGACTTCCTCCGACCTGATATAATGAATCGACTCGAAACCCAAGAGTGAAAGCTTCCTTAAATTTCTTTTTCCATACACGTACCTTGCCATCGATGAAAGTTACCTTGTAGCCTTTGTCCTCCATTGCCATTAGATCAGGTACATATAGGACTTCTTGCAAATGAATTGTATTAACTTGATTCAATTGAAGAGTGACATTCCCTATGCCTTTCACGGGATATTTTGCGTTGTCCCCGAGAACAATTTCCAGGTTGGTCTCCTTTTCTATCAAATTGGAAAGAGCTTCTTTGTAACCAGTGAAGTGCCTTGAGGCACCACTATTAATAAGCCAATTTCCCAGCGAGTCCGGAGGAGCAGTAGTAGAGAGGGCAACTGGTAGACAATATTCATCTTGCTTATTGTTAACAACATTAGATTCATACCTGGAGTTTCTTGCCTTCTTGAAGAGTTGTCCTCTTCTTTGATTTCCGGCATTTCTTTTACCTCGGCCATTGGACCTGCCATTCCTTTGATTGCCTTGAGAGTGATTTTGGTCATCGTCATGGTGTCAGTCCCTTTTTATCAGGGCACTCCCTCGCATAGTGGCCCATTTTGTTGCAATTGTAACATCGACCTTTTCTTCCACCCTTTGGTCCAGCCTTTCCTTTGGATTTAGCCCCGGAATTGTTTCTTCTTTTAGCATGAGAAGAAAAAGCAGAGGGACGGCCTTTAAGTGCAGGCATTTCTTGCTCTTCCATCCTTGTCTCTTCATGAATACATCTAGCCATCAATTCCTCAAATCCTGGGATGACATTATTGTTAAGAAGAGTAGTCCTAAATATATACCATTCAGGTGGCAGTCCTCCAAAAGTTGTGATAGTCATTTCCCTGTCAGGAACTACTTCCCCAATAGATAGGAGATCATTCTTGATCTCGGTGATCCTTAAGAAATATGCTTGCATACTCTCATCTTTGCCCTTCTTAATTTCCTTCAGCTTATTTCTAAGGAATAGAACTTGATTTGCATCATTAACTTTAAATAAACTCACCAGTCTATCGTAGATTTCCTTGGAGGTTGTCAGCGCGGAAACATAGGCCACCAGGCACTTGTTGATAGAGTCCCGGATGATCTTCCTTGCTTTGACTTCTCCCTTGGACCACTTGCTTTTGGCAACAGCGGATGCATTTGATGGAGGCACAACAATATTGCCTCTCACATGGTCCAACACTTCCTGATCTTCTAAAGTCAGATCGAGAGACATCTTCCATCCGTGATAGTCAGACTTCTCACGGAGCTTGTCTTCGGCGGGGAAGAGTGTTGAGGACCCCATGAAATTTTTAGGATAGCCTTGCCAACCTTCTCTTCGGTGATCGCTCTTGCTCTTGCTCTTGCTCTTCACCTCAACTCTGATACCATGTTAAATTATGGTATGTTATATGCTTAGAGCAGTTTACTTCTTTTCTTCTTATTAGCCACAGATTAGCAATCACATATATATTAAAAAAAGTGCAGATAGAACATTAAACGATCAACAAAAAACAAGCCAAGACAAGAGACACAAGATGTGGCGGCTAGCTAGAAACAAACCCCAATGCGGGGAAACCCTTTGATCAAATCTTCTTTTATCTTCAATAGTTCAGCAGAGAGAAATAGTACAAAATCAGAATTCTGTAATTTTATATCAGCAGCAGCAAACCCTAGATCAGCAATGTCAAACTTGGTCAAAGGAGTTGAAATTGACCTCCAATATGCTTGATCAATTTCCGGTCAACTAGCCCTCAAACAGCCTGAAGAAACAGCCCCAAAAACACAGTCAAACTGTTGTTCACTGAAGTCAATTTGTTGTGCAAAACTAAGGCAGTCAACGTCGGTCAAACCTGTGGACGAATTGCCTCGATTTTTGTGCCAAAATCTGTGGCTTGCCTAAGAGAGGCAGCCACACCAAAACCACACCCTTGATGAGTCAATGCTTGGTCAACGTAGGTCAAATATGCCTTCAGCTCCCTCAATCAAACTCTGTCAACGCAGTCAACAATTTATGCATCCTCTTTCAGCCTACATCTTCTTGCTTCCCACGTGTGAGAGATCCTCTTCCTTGTGTATACCCAATCATACAAGGAGAGAGAGAAGAATAAGAGATGATGAGTGATTTGAAATGAATCAATCTCACTTGAATTTATATGATTTGTGCAACACATTTAGTCGCTGGCCGACCTTGACAATTTGTCAAGTATAATCAATGAATGAATTGAATTGATTTTCATGAGCAAATGAAGCTCAATAAGCAATACAGAGATATTTACAAACATAGAAACATTAAGTTTCTATTTAGAAAATAGAAACAACCAATTTCTTCTAAGAAACTGCTAATACGATAAAAATAGAAACAGCTAATAAGAATGAGCATTAAACACTAAATAGCATTATTCTAATACCCTCCTTTATGCTCAATCTATTTACAACACCGATAGATCCTCTGAATTTTACAAACTTATCAGGACCAAGGGACTTGGTGAAGATGTCTGCGGGTTGCTCCATTGTGGGAACATATTGCAACTGTAACGGATTCGTCTTCAACAAGCTGGCGAATGTAGTGGCAATGGGTTTCCACATGCTTTGTTCGTTCATGAAAGACTGGATTCTTGGCCAAGTTTGAGCACTCCCTGATTATCACAGAACAAGGGAGTAGGACCTGTCTGGGAAACATGCATATCCGCAAGCATACGCCGAAGCCAAACTGCCTCACAAGATGCCTTAACTGCTCCCCGATACTCTGCTTCTGTTGAGGAGAGAGCCACTGCCTGTTGCTTCTTACTAGTCGAGGTGACAGCACCGAAACCTAGACTAAACACATACCCAGCTGTAGATTTACGGTCATCAACTGAACCGGCCCAGTCAGAATCTGTGTAACCACTGAGTATAGGATCGAAACTTCGAGTGTACAGAAGTCCATAATCAGGTGTGCCACGCACATAACGCAACACACACTTCGCTGTTATCCAATGATCAGCGTTCGGAGCTGACATGAAGCAGGAAATATAGCTCACTACAAAATTGATGTCAGGTCTAGTGGCAGTAAGGTAGATGAGGCTGCCCACTAATTGCCTGAATAAAGTTTCATCCACAAGGGGTGAGGCTGACTAAGCTGAAAGTTTGAGCCCTAGTTCCATAGGAGTCGTGGTAGGTTTGCAATCCTGCATTCTGAACCTGTTCACAAGATTTTCGGCATACTTGGACTGAGAGAGAAAGATGTTGTTCTCAGTCTGCCAAACTTCAACCCCCAAACAGTAATGAAGCAGTCCCAAATCTGTCATATCAAAGGTGCTGCACAAATCTTGTTTGATCCCATGGATCAAATGTGTTGAACTACCAGTAATGATAAGGTCATCCACATAGACAACCACAAACAAAATATCATCATCAGTATGCTTGATATACAGGTTTGCATCAGATGGGCTCCACTGAAAGCCATGATCTATTACGTACTGATCAATTGTCATGTACCAAGCCCAAGGAGCTTGTTTCAATCCATAGAGTGCTTTAACTAATCTACACACTTTTTGTTTTTGACCGACAACCTTGAATCCTGGAGGCTGCGTCATGTAGACTTCTTCCTGTAAGTCACCATTTAGGAAAGCACTCTTTACATCCATCTAATGAACTTTCCAATTGAATTGAGCTGCTAGGGCAAGGACAAGCCATATGGTACTCATCTTGGTTGTAGGAGCAAAGGTCTCCTCATAGTCAATGCCTTCTTTCTGTGAGAACCCTCGAGCAACAAGACGAGCTTTATACTTGTATAGGGTTCCCTCAGCTTTGTATTTCACTTTAGAGACCCATTTGCAGTTGATGGGCTTTTTCCCTGCAGGAAGATCAGAAAGGGTCCACGTGTGATTCTTCTAAAGACTCTGGAATTCAGCTTCCATAGCCTGTCCCACTCAGATGTACCCTTAGCCTCTAAATAGGTTTGAGGCTCAAAAATACTGTGCAAGTTAGTCATAAGAGCAAAATTTATTGTAGATCGTTGTTTGCTCTTATGTCTAGAAGTTCTACCTTCAAGGAGCTCATTATCCCTGAGATCACCAATGGTTTTAGCCCACCATTTAGGCCGGAGAGTAGAGGAACCAATATCAAGAGGAGGTGGAAAAGGCTCAGGAACAATAGGAGCAGCAAGAGGAGGGTTATTTTCCGGAGAAAGCTCAGGTAGTGTATCATCAAACACTGATGTTGCATCATCCCTCCTGTCACGCCCCTATACCTGCGGTAGTCTTTCAACCGCTTATAGCCAGGTGCAGCACCACCGAACACTTTCTTTTCACCAATACTAATGTTCGTGGACTACACCTTAACATTCGATAATTAGTTTATTTTTCGTTACCAAGTATTATCTTTATCCTTTATACAAATGAAAAACCATACATATTCATCATCAACAGCAATTAACACATATACAATTGCACAACAGTATAAAGGGAGGGGCAACTTCTTGCAATATGAGTCTGCCCAAATCAATATATATAATATTCTTTCATAAGTACAAGTTAAATCTTGGGAAACCCCAAATTTACACTTAGCCAAATTTCCAACTTCCGCAAACTCGGTTGCCCAGCTCGTCGGCACCTCCGCACGGTCGCCGCACGACTCACCAACCCTTCGTTCACCTTGTCGCACGATCATGTTGTTTGTCCAACTTGGGCGGCCTTGTCATAACCAAATTGCCACACATGATGCCTCTGCAGGAGTCACACCTCCGTTCACAACTCCAATACTTCACCGTTTCCACCGTTTCGTCGTGCACGACGCGCCCTCGCCTGGCCCCCTGCCCACATGTCCATCTGTTCACCCAACTCGTCCACCCGAACTCATTCACCCGAGTCGCCACACAACTTCACCCGGGTCACCCGACGACCTCACTCGGTTCGCTCGAACGACTTCACCCGAGTCGCCCGATGACCTCACCCGGCTCGCCCGAACAACTTCGCCCGGGTCGCCCGACGACCTCGCCCGAACGACCTCACCCGAGTTTTCTGCCTGACGACCTCGCACGAGTTTTCTGCTCGACGACCTCGCCCGAGTTCTGCCTGAACTACTTCACCCGAGTTCGCCCTCGCCTGAGTTTTCTACACGAGTTTTTCGCCTGAGTTTCTCACCCGACTTTTCAGAACGAGTTTTTCACTCGAGTTCCGCCCATCGTGCAGGCTCATCCACGCACCGCAGAACTCCTTGTTCGAACTCGTGTTGGCCGAATGATGATGGCTCGTCTCCACAAATGCTCCATCAATATATACGAGCGGGTGGCAGGTTGTGTCACTCGGCCAACCCACACCCAGCGCCCAAGCCGACTCGTTCAACATGATGCCTTCGCCCGAGTGGAGGGTCAGCCCGCCCAACTCGTGGGACTGCCCTCTCAACTCGCCCAACATCATATAAACTCGTCTCTTGGTTGTTCACTTCACATTTCGCACGTCCTTCGCACGGTGGAGTCGCCCTGCCCGTCGCACGGACCGCAGGTCCTTACATCCTCCCCCACTTGAAGTCATTGTCGTCCTCGACAATATCTCGTCCCAGCAACCATCTGTTACCAAGATATCCATACCAAGGCATACACTCCACCGGTATGTCATACATCGGAAATCATCTCAATCCATGACCATCAACCACTCTGTCACAATCCCCACATGCTGCTCCCCATCGTGGAAGGATGGTCCCTCCATCTCAAGCTACATGCTTCCTGCAACATATCGTGTCGACCTCATCATGTGTCGTCCTCATGTGAACTGCTGCCATGATACTCCAACATAATGCTAACACATCTTTGTACACCTTTGGACCCCATGTTCTGAACTAGTTAGGTAGCTAATCCAACTGTGACACCCAAACCATGAGAGTGAACATCCTCATGCCACCATCAGTTGTTTCTCTGAACATCCCGTCACATCATCAACTCGATCAAGAATCCATCTCCATATAAATGTAAGCCATGCTCAGGGCCATGAAGTAGTCTCCATCTCGTTTGCAACATGTTGTCCATGATGTTTGGTGTCAATGTGCTGCATGAAATCAACCACATCTATTCCAACATCATCATCCATCGGCAAAACATCCATCTCCTCAAGGTGAAGAGATCATCTCATCAAACTCCGACTCTCGATGTGCCACATCCAGGTCCATGAAGCAACCTCCATCATATCTGTATGTGCCATCCCTGAAGTCTACCATAGCAACAAGTATACACTTGTCTCATCTATCCATGTGTTGCCTATGATCATAGATCAATCAACTCCCATGTGTCAAAAAGTGGTTAACTCCATCACTCCAAAGTGTCTCATATCGATCTTCCACATCAAGTCACTCTTCCAAGCCACACCCATACATGTACTCGAAAGTATGCATCCCATTCTGCATCAAAGTCTCTGACCTCAGCTCCTGAATGCATCAGATCCTCCAAGTCCACCATATATGAAGTCCTCAAAAGTCACAACAATCTCATGTCATCATGAGTTCCATGACTCATCTCCAACCGACATCCAGCAAGCATACAAGTCTCGGCCCAAAGGTCTCTACAAGATGCCTCAGCTCTCCATGTAGTAGGAATGCTCCATAGTCTGCTCACAACTCCATCCAAGTCCATGGCCTTGTTGTACTCAAGTGCACAACCTCTCCATCAGCTCATAAGTAAAACATCTCCATGTCACACTAGCAAATCTACCTGCACAACATCCCTGCATTGGCACTCCTCATTGGATGCCCATAAGTGACACCTCTACAAGTACTCTTGCACAATGACCCTGCATAAAACTGCCATGCTCCATGTCTCGAACCTAATGTCCATGACTAAGTTTCCCATGTAATCCAACAAAGTAGACCCATCACAACAATCGGTCATCCCCATCCCAGTCTGCAATCTTCGGTCTAGTGAACTCGGTCACCCAACCATATCATCATCACATGAGTCTCTCCATCATAGCTCCCCCACTAAAGGTTCCACCAAGACTTGCTCTTGGTCCCGGCGATGAGAAGTCTACCCAAGTATCATCATACCCAAGTGTGTGCCCTCCTCCAATAAGTCCATGAGTGATGTCGGGCACTTAGCCAATTCTCCATGTGGCTAAAGCATGACCCAATCCTCCACAATGATCATCATGTTCCTCCCTTGTCATGGGCCTTTGCACCTTCTATCATAAGGTCACAAACAACCCCAACAAGTCCTGCAACAGTCAACAATCCTTGCTTCTCCATACAACGTCTCATCATAGACATCCATGGTAAAATGTTCCCCTGCATCGGCAAACTAACTTTGCTCTTCCCTGCATACAGTTCATCTACCAAATGCTCAAGTGAAACACAAGTATCAATAATACACACATCATCATCATGAGGTTCCTCCATGTGAGTATCCTCATCCATCCATGTCTGCAAACTGCACGATCCTGGTCCAACTTGATCAACATCAAGTTCATCCTCCATCGTTGTCACATCTGCAACATCCTTAATCATCACGACTTCCTCTTCCTTGTCAGCACAATCTGCAACTTCATCCTGCTCCATTGTCCAACCAAGTTGAAGAAGTTCGTCTTCAACATTCTTTTCCAAGACTTCAAGTTTCTCTCGAATCTGGGGATTCTCTTCTTTCATCCGCTTCAACCTGTATAAGGTAAGCAAGAGCTTCCCTTCGCATTCTTCCAAACCTACCATGCCTTGTCGTTTAGATTGGCCGAAGCACTAAGCTTCACCTCTGCTAAACTTGTTTTACCATTCACCTAAATCACCCTGATATTCCACCTGTTACCTACAAAGCTTGAACTTCCTACCAAGTCTTTGGTCTTCATAGAATCAGTGCCTTGATTTAGTTCACCAACTCTGACACCACCTGTCACGAAGTGAAGGTGTGTATCAGCTCTTCGTCATACACAGGCTTCACCCACTGTGAACCTACTCCAATACCACCTGTCACGAAGTTACAGTGGGATCAGCTTCTTCTGCAAATCCCCTTTGCACTTCACCAGCTCTGATACCACCTGTCACGCCCCTATACCTGCGGTAGTATTTCAACCGCTTATAGCGAGGTGCGGCGCCACTGAACACTTTCTTTTCACCAATACTAATGTTCGTGGACTACGCCTTAACATTCGATACTTAGTTTATTTTTCGTTACCAGGTATTATCGTTATCCTTTATACAGATGAAAACCCATACATATTCATCATCAACAGCAATTAACACATATACAATTGCACAACAGTATAAAGGGAGCGGCAACTCCCTGCAATATGAGTCTGCCCGAATCAATATATATAATCTTCTTTTATAAGTGCAAGTTAAATCTTGGGAAAACCCAAATTTACACTTAGCCAAATTTCCAACTTCGGCGAACTCGGTTGCCCAGCTTGTCGGCACCTCCGCACGGTCGCCGCACAACTCACAAACCCTTCATTCACCTCGTCGCATGATCGTGTTGTTTGTCCAACTTGGGCGCGCCTCGTCGTAACCAAATCGCCACACACGGTGCCTCCGCACGAGTCACACCTCCGTTCACAACTCCAACACTTCACCATTTCCACCATTTCGTTGTGCACGGCACGCCCTACCCGGGTCGCCCGTCCGCACGATTCTTCATTTCGGCGTGCACGGCGCGCCCTTGCCCGTTCGCATGTCCACCCGTTCACCCAACTCATCCACCCGAACTCGTTCACCCGAGTCATCACACGACTTCACCCGGGTCACCCGACAACCTCACCCGGTTCGCCCAAACGACTTCACCCGGGTCGCCCGATGACCTCACCCGAATGACTTCGCCCGGGTCGCCCAACAACCTTGCCCGGTTCGCCCAAACGATCTCACCCAAGTTTTCTGCCCGACGACCTCGCGCGAATTTTCTGCCCGACGACCTCTCTCGAGTTCTGCCTGAACGACTTCGCCCAAGTTCGACCTCGCCCGAGTTCGCCCTCGCCCGAGTTTTCTGCACGAGTTTCCTGCACGAATTTTTCGCCCGAGTTTCTCACCCGACTTTCCTGAACGAGTTTATCACCCGAGTTCTGCCCATCGTGCGAGCTCATCCACGCACCGCAGAACTCCTTGTTCAAACTCGTGTTGGCCGAATGATGATGGCTCGTCTCCACAAACGCTCCACCAATATATATGGGCGGGTGGCGGGTTGTGTCACCCGGTCGACCCACGCCCAACGCCCAAGCCGACTCGTTCAACATGTTGCCTTTGCCCGAGTGGAGGGTCGGCCCACCCAACTCGTGGGACTGCCCTCTCAACTCGCCCAACATCATATAAACTCGTCCCTTGGTCGTTCACTTCGCATTTCGCACGTCCTTCGCATGGTGGAGTCGCCCTGCCCATCGCATAGACCGCAGGGCCTTACACCTCCCATCAGGTGGACCTATCGGAAGAAGAACACTATAAGGCTGATCCTCAGAACACTGCTCAGAAGGACACTGAAAGAATCCTCTGTCTTCATCAAATACTACATCCTGACTGGAGCTAAGACGACTAGTGGCTATATCTATCAGCCTATAGGCCTTGTGATGATCATTGTACCCTGTCATCATGAGTTTCTGGCTTTTGGAATCCAACTTAGAGCGCTTAGCAACTGGAATCCAAACATATGCAACCGAGCCAAATACTTTGAGGTGACTGATCTTAGGCTTATGGCCAGACCAAACCTCTTCGGGAGTCTTCCCCTTAACAGCCTGAGTAGGTGATCGGTTAAAAAGATAGATAGCAGTAAACACTGCTTCAACCCAAAATTTGTTCAGAACACTCCTGTGTTGTAACATGGAACAAGCCATTTCAACAACCGTACGGTTGCGGCGTTCGACAACACTGTTCTGTTGAGGAGTGTAGGGTGTAGTTAACTGGCATTTGATGCCATGAGTATCACAGAAATTGGAAAAAGCAGAAGAACAAAATTCTCCCCCATTATCTGTCCTAAGAGTCATGATATTACAACCAAACTCTTTTTCAACTAAGGTTTTAAACTTTTGAAAGCTACTAAATACATCAGATTTATATTTTAGAAAATACACCCACATCTTTCTATTGAAATCATCTACAATAAGCAAGAAAAATTTGCAACCGGTAATAGAAGATGTATTCATAGGACCACAAATATCAGCATGAATTAACTGGAGTACCTTAAATGCGCGCCAAGATTCTCCATCCTTGAATGAAGACCGATGTTGCTTTCCAGCTTGACAGGCGCCGCATACGCCCAACTCCTGAGTCTGAATATCAAGTAACCCTGACACAAGTCCCTCCCGAGAGAGCTGAGAGAGAAATTGCATGTTTAGATGCCCATATCGCTGATGCCACAGAGTTCTGATGGGAGAAACACGAGCTGCTAAAGCCACTTCTGGAGAATCACCAGTGTCAAGGAGCCTGTATAGACAATGATCCTCTAGGCCAACAGCAACCATAAGACTAGTCTCCCTGTCGATAATGGAGCACTTGTGCGCACTGAACACTACATCAAGCTGCGGAGAGTTCCTCATAATCTAGCTAACAGACAGTAGATTAATTTCCATACCAAGAACATAGTACACATTTAGGAAGATGAGTGTGCGCCCACCAGACGAGATCTGAACTGTACCTCTGCCAACCACTGTGTACTTTTCACCTCCGCTGAATACCCCGGAATCACTGAAAGGTGAGAAGTCAATAAACCAGTCACGCCTGTGAGAGAAATGGTGTGATGCCCCAGAGTCAATGTACCAGGCAGAAGACGGGGCATGATCTGAAGACCTTTTAGCCATATAGGCGTAAAAGGCAGATTTTGTCTACTCGAAATGTTCTGCAACATTCGCTCTCTGATGGGGCCCTCCCTGTTTCTTCTGTTTAGAAGAAATCCTCTGTCGACAATCTTTCTTCATGTGGCCGAACTTGTGACAGTAATTACACTGCACATTTTTCTTCCTAGCAGGATCAAAAGGCTTAGAAGAACCTTTCTGCTGAAAGGACTGAGAGGACTGATATTTGGTAGCAAAAGCATTTTCTGAGGAGGTTGATGAAGCACCACTACCAAACTGTTGTTTCCAATGATCCTGCTACAAGAGTTTGGTGCATAACTCTGGAAACTTCAAATCAACATTAGTGGTGGTAATGTTGAGTGTTTCTATGAAGTGTTCATAAGATTACGGTAGACTTTTCATAGTGATAACTACCATGTCTTCCAACATCAGATGGGTTAGAGAGGCCATCAGCACATTTCCCAAGACAGGGAAAACAACAAAAAAAGGAGTATGGCACGGATTTCAAAGCAGATGCTGACTGAACCAGACAAAATCTAATAGGTGCTGAAAACAAAATTTTAAATCTGTTGTCTCAAAAAAATCGAGGCACGGAAAACGATGCACACAGAAAATTCTGACGACTGCCCAGTTGAGATATCGCAAAACACTCATCAAATCTGCCCACGAAACAAAATCCTCGCTTAACACCGAAACATGTACAACACTGTTTTTATATTGGAACCAAAAAAAAAATGCCAAATTGACCGCCGAAGTGGGCTTTATGTAAAAAAAAAAAATTGCTGACTAGAAATTGGATTCTAAATCTAGTTGCCCAAATTCGTGGTGCACCCTGTGCTAACTATCATAGAACTTACGAGTGGATTTCAAACATTCGAAGAAGGGTCAGGGGTCTCCAGGGATCGATCGGACATAGGAGCGTCTCAAATACCTGTGTAGACTGCGTAGAAGCGTCTCAGATACCTGCGTCTCACTAGTTCTAGGTGTGCGAAACAACGGGGATTCGCCGAAAGTGAGCAGTGATGGGGGACGGAGGACTTAGGGTCGAGGAAGGATATGAATCCTTTCCGTGCTCTCTGTCTGGTTTTCTGTTGTTAGCTGTGCCAGCTCAAGAACGAGCTTTGTCGGAAGTTCGAATCTCTGACGGTGCCTGGGCACACGATGGCGGCCCACGAGAATATCGCAGCCACGTTGTTCAGCCTCTCGGTGCTGGACGAGAATAAGACAAAAAAACGGTGCCTTTGACGCAATTCCGACGCTGTTGGAGCTGCTCTAGGATGGCAAATTGCGCAAGAAAACCGTAGCCGAAAATGTCCCAGACTCTAGGAACAGGTACCCGCAAATCGAAAAGACAATTCAACAACGACGTCCAAAAACAACTGACGCCCAAAGAAAATTCAGATTCCAAGAGCAATTTCGAAATGAGCCACAGAATTTTTCAAGCAATGAAAAATCATTTAGAAAGATACCTATGCTCTGATACCATAATCAATGAATGAATTGAATTGATTTTCATGAGCAAATGAAGGTCAATAAGTAATATAGAGATATTTACCAACATAGAAACATCGAGTTTCTATTTAGAAAATAGAAACAACCAGTTTCTTCTAAGAAACTGCTAATACGATAAAAATAGAAACAGCTAATAAGAATGAGCATTAAACACTAAATAGCATTATTCTAATAAAGTAATTACAAATAAACTCATATCTCCATAAATACTTGTCAGAATCCGATGATCTTTAGATCAATCCTACACCTCTCGACAAGAGGAATCTAGGAAAAATATCAGCTGTCATAAATGAGATGACCCGCATGGAGTTTGGCCCTAGTTGCCAATTTTAACAGCAGCTCTCTCTCAAAATGTTGCATCATGCTACCCATAGCACTACCACTGCTAACTGCTACACTGCAACTCAGTTGCTGAGAAGTAAGCAACTGAAAATCCACCCAAAAGCTAACATGCTAGTCAGTGTGGATACCTCGTGATGCTAAAGCTACCTCTACTGCTAATTTGTGTTGACCCTTTGATGCTACTACGTTGTTGTTGTATCTGCTACTGCGTTGTTGTTGTATCTGCTACTGCGCTGCTGTTGTATCTGGTACTACGCTACTTCAGACTTTGGCACTCTAGCTCTGCCACTGTCACTCTATCATCCCTTTCACCAACTGACTCCCGTCATTCTGCTACTGTCATTAAGGGCTCTCGTAGCTGTATGTGATTCAACAATTTGGGCACTTCAAAGATCCTGCTCCAGTGTAGTCCTCCTGACTACAGCTCAATATCGCCCCACCTCTTCTCTAGAGGTGCATGAGCACTCATGGCGCAATCCTCATCATCATCCTCCTTGTCAACTTTCGTTGGAGCAGCCTTTGAGTCAGACTCCTCTTCCTTGCCCTTCTTCCGAGGGCACTGAGTAGCGAAATGTTGCAGTTCCCCACATATGAAGCATCTGACTTTGGATATGTCTTTATTTTTCCTCTTTTGCTGCCCTGGTTCTCTTGCTGATGCGAGAGTTGCATCCTCCTCTTCCTTCTTCTTGGCTCTGACTCCTTTGCCACTACTTCCCGCCTTGGTTAACTGTTTGATCTCTTCTTGTCGAAGAGATACCCACATCTCGTCCCAACTAGGGAGAGAAACCCTTCCCAAGATGCTCTCGACAAAGATCTCCCAGTCTTCAGTGACTGCATTCAAGGCAGTCCTGACCATGAATTCAGGATCTGGTGTAGACCCCACAGAAGTCAGTGGGTCTCGAATCCCTTGCAACCTGAGAAGGAAGGGATCAATTTATTCTCCCTTCTGCATCTAGTACTGTCTTAGCTGATTCTCAAGCAACATCTTTCGTTAAATGAAAGTTCCCTCATACAAGGTGGTCAAGGCCTCCCACATTTCCCTTGTTGTGTCCTTTTCAGCGATATGTGGGACCGCATGATCCTTGACCCTGTCCAAGATCATGCACATTGCTTTCGCCTAAGCCTCGTCGTACTTCTTAACAGGATCAGCATCGACCGGAACAGCGACCGTCTTCAAGGCATAATCGTTGATGTGATTCTTGTCTAATATTGCCAGGATCTAGGCCTTCTAGATGACAAAGTTGGATGCTCCATCTGTTAAAATTGGCAACTAGGGCCAAACTCCATGTGGGTCATCTTATTAATGGAATCTGATATTTTTCTTGGATCCCTCTCGTCGAGAGGTGTAGGATTGATCTAAAGCTCATCCGATTCTGATAAGTATTCATGGAGATATGAATTTATTTGTGTTATGGGACAATTCGTCAAGGTCGGCCAGCGACCGAATAAACCCCACTTGTGCTCAACGTTTTAGTATAAATAGAGGTGGCCTTCAAGTCATTTCAACACACTTGGGATCTCTTCCTCTCTACTTGTCTTTGGGTTTTAGTAGGAGGAGAGATCCTAAGGGATAATGTTGCCCTAATCTAGAGGGCAGAAGCCAGAACTGTCGGGAAAAGCCAGAACTGCCGAGAATAGCCGGAATTGTTGGAACTACTGAGAACTGTTGGAACTGCCAGGAAAAGCCGGAACTACGGGAACTGTCGAAACTGTCGAGAAAAGTCGGAACTGTCGGGAATAGTCGGAATTGCCGAAACTGTCGGAACTGTTGGGAACAGTCGGAATTGTCGGAAATGCCGGAACTGCCGAGAACTGCCAGAACAGGCGGGAAAGCTGACACAGAGGGCAGAAGCCAAAACTGTCGAGAACAGTTGGAACAGCTGGAATTGTCGGAACTGCCGAGCACCGCTGGGATTGCCAGAACCATTGGAAGTGCCGGGAACAGCCGAAACTGCCGGGAACAGCCGGAACTGCCAGAACTGCCGGGAACTACCAAAACAGCCAGAGCATCTGTCTCCGAAGGAGAGCAGCATGAAAGGGACAACTAACTAACGTTGAGACAGTTGTATGGTACTTAGCAGCAAATACACCAAGCATGAAATGTTACAACTAGCATGCAAGGGACAGCTAGCATGCAACAACAAGCAAGCTAAGGACAACAAGCAAGCAAGATGCAGCCAACACATAGGTCAGTATGGCAACATGGTGCAGCAATGACACATAATGCAATACAGTGATGGGTACAGTCATGATTAATGAAGCGTGATGAGATGCAGCATAGTGATGATGGGTGCAGCATGGTGCAACGCAGTGAGGTGCAGCATGATGACGAAATGCAGCGCAACGATAGGTGAAGGAGTCATCTTCGAGAATCAGTTGAAGTAGCATGTCTTCAACTGATCTCATGTATCATCTTCTTAGAGATGATCTATGCTCTTATCTAGATAAGTCAAAGTGTTGAATTCTGCTGTAAACATATTATCTCTCTCTCTCTCTGTTGAACTATTGAAGAACATATAAGAAGAATTGATCAAGGGTTCCCCACATTGGGGTTTTGTCCCTGGCTAGTGCCACATCTTGTGTCCTCTTGTCTTGGCTTGTCTTTTGCAATTTATGTTTATGTTCTATCTGCAGTTTACTTTAATGTTGATGTGATTGCTAATTTAGAAAAGATATTGAGCTAACTGTGAAAATTGAAATAGATTGCTCTAAGCATAGAACATACCTAAAATTAACACGGTATCAGCATTGAAGTGAAGACAATGCCCAAGCAAGAGTGAAAGAGCAATCACCAAAGACAGTTGGGAAAGGACAAAAGGGTCAGTGGACTCCCCATCCCTCTTCAAATTCAGCAAGGGTGAAGTCGAAGCAGAGAATATTATCAGATGACGCAGCAAAAGTTTTTGATGGCCTACCTAAAGATCACTTCAATGGGAAGTCTGAATCTAAGGGTGGAAGGAAAGGCAGATGCCTTGGTTGTAATAAGTTCGGCCATTATGCGAAGGAGTGTCCGAATGGCAGAGACATCTCTTGATGAAGATAACAATCATTCCAGGGACATCTTCAATGATCAAAGGAATGACAGATAATGCAAATCATCAAGGAAATGGCCGACTCTTCAAAGAAAACAAGGAACACCAGGTATGAAGAATCAAATGTTGTTTTTGATAAGATAAAGAAGCGTTATCTTGTATTGGCCCTCTCCTTCAAATTCTTTGGGAATCTGGCTTATTGATTGATCCGAATTGGATCCTAGAAACTCTCTAAGTCTTCATGACTGCTTCAAATTATGCTAAAAGATTCAAGTCCTAGAAAAGATCGAAGCTATCAGAAGGAATCCTCATAACAATTGCAGTTGTGGCCAGAGCGGAGCAACGAGGACCCTCGGTCAAGGGCGCAAAACGTTGGCCCATGGTAAAGCGCAATGGCACAAAACTGGCAAAAACCGGAGGCTAATTTGGGAAACGGAGGTGGATTTTGATACGTTTATCGCGTATCGCAGGGCGTCCGCCTCAGTGAAGGAAAGCCCCGAAGCACCCGGACCCGAAATCGCTATAAAATTCGAAAAAGCAACTGTTTCAGTTCCGTAGCGCGGGAATCCCCAAACCGGCAGGATATTGGAAGGCTTCGAGGTGGTAAGCAGTTTTCACTGAGTCCCTGCCCGATGCCACACATCGAGCGACACGCGTCTAGCGGATGAGAAAGAAAACTGCCCACATCGAATGGGTAAACACCATGCGATTTGTCCGCTCAATATGAAGGACGACCGTAGGATCTGGGGGGCCCAGACCGACGGCGGAGATACGTCCCGATGATTAACCGGATTTGACAGGTTAAAAAGCAAGATGACAGGGGATTTGAAGTCTAACGTGGATGATGAGTTGATAAACGATTCGTGTTAGCGGACAATCTTGAAGCGAACAGATTTAACGGCCATTCGAATATGATTCAGGGAATCTGACACCCAGTTCGTTAACAAACAAGTGGCCACCTCCCTGCGAGGCGTTACCCGGTGATGATGACGCAAAGCAGAGGAAAGGAAACTAGAAGGCCGAGAAGCAGAAACGAGCAGTCGAAGAACAGACTGGCTTTAAAGCCATAAACTGACAGAAGCAGACGGGGCAGCATACAGAGAGGCAACACACAGAGACGCAAAAAGCTAATAGCAGAGAACAGAGAGTAGAAGCCGAGCTTACTTGAAGGCAGCATCGAGCCAGACAAAGCCAGAGAGAGTCAGAGAGTCTGTGTACTCCATTGAAGGCTTGAGAGGTTCAAGCAAGCTCCTAGGTATAGGCTTGTCATACTATTGTGACCCTCAGAGGTCGAGTTTCAGTAAGGAGAGTCTGTGCACTCCATTCCTACTGACTTCATTCTATTAGTGAGATTCAAATCGAGCTCACTGTTGTAAAACTCTGCTTGAAAACATAATGGAGAGGCCACTACTAAAAGGTTGGACCAGGAGACGTAGCCCAAGAGCATTGGGTGAACTCCTTATTAAACATGTCTTGTTTACATGTTTGATTGTTATGTTTTCACTGATTGCCTTAGTGTCTATGTATACTAGCAATTTTATCGAACCGTTGCATAAGTAACATAAGCACATCCATGCACATGAGTCTGTAATACTTTTAATTCTTTGTCCTGGATAAATTCAAGATCAAGTGGTATCATAGCTCTAGGTTACTAAGGTTAGACAAGCTTGTGTTGGATTTGGTTGTTGAATGCTAACTAGATCAAAGCTTAAATTAGGAGAAGGAGAATTGGCTGAAACTAACCCGGAAATTGGAAGAGTCTATTCTAAGAGGAAAATGTCAAGAGAAAATCCCTTGGAATCAGGGCCCTAGTTCATGGATAGTTTTATGACCCTGAAATCCATGGTGGAGCAAATGTATAGGGACTATAAGAAACATAGAGATGAAGATTCATCAACCTCCAAACAAGACAAAGGAGTAGAAGAATCTCTCCTCCGTGACCACTCTAAAGGCAAAGGGAAAGAAGAAAAATTTCTCACGCCTCCTAATAGCCCTGAAAATAAAAAGAAGACATCTTTAATTAAATTAGATGTTAAATTTGATTTACCAATATATGATGGAGAGTTGAATGCAGAGAAGCTGGATAATTGGATCAGACAGATTGATGTTTATTGTAGAGTGCAGGGCATTGACTCAAACAAGAGTAAGGTTCAACTTGCCAGCCTACGCCTTTGAGGCACTGCCTTGGTATGGTGGGAAGGCAAGACACAAGCTGACATGAAGAAACATGGTAAGATTCTTTCTGTTTGGAGAGAGTTTGTTTCTGCAATTAAAAAGCGATTCTATCCACTAGCCTACATGCAACAAGCCATAATGAGTTGGCAAACTCTTCGACAACTAAAAGGGCAAAGTGTACAAGGTTACACCCAAGAATTTAGGAAAAGAGCTTTGATTCTAGGAATTTCTTTAGACTCACCTGAGACTCTATTGAAGTATATAGGTGGTCTACACAGCTACATGAGGCACACTATCCTCATGTTTAATCCCACTAGTATAGATGAAGTATTCGTTCAGGCTACGCATCTCGAAGCTAGAGATAAGAATGGGAACCCAAAAGTTGGGGGATCATCCAAACCCACTACAAGCAAAAATAAGAAGAAAATAAAACATAAAATGGAATGAGAGGAAGACAAACACTGTACAGAAAAGCAAGTCTTCATGCACTCACTGTAAGAAGGATGGGCATGATGATGAACATTGTTGGATTCTGCATCCAGCGCTGAAACCTAAGAAGTTCGAGGGTAAGAAGAAGAAGACTGTTGTAGCTATTCAAAAGGATTTGGGGTCAGACTCTGGAGATGAAGCAACAATCGCAGCTACAGGTATAAAAGGTAAAAATTCTGAAGCATCTACTAGTAATTCTGCACAATCTACTAATAATGAAGAAAATGAGAGAAAAAGACGTGAGCTTTTTCATATTCGAGTTATTTCCAATCATCAAAAGATTGATACTTTGTTTGATAGTGGCTCACAACTAAATTTAATTTCTGAAACAACTGTAAAGAAGTTGGGATTACTAACCACACCTCACAGGAAACCATAGCCATTAGGTTGGCTATGTGATAAAGCAAAGCTACAAGTGACTAGACAATGTAAACTTAAGTTTTCTTGGGTCAGCATTTGTAGATGAGATTGAGTTAGATATAGTTCCTTTGGATATATGTGGAATTGTTTTAGGAAGTCCTTACTTGTATGATAGAAAAGCCATTTTCTATAGAGCTAAGAACAAATATCTACTCGTTAAAGATGGAATCGAATATATTGTAAGAGCTCATAAGCTCAAGAATAATTATACTCTCATAAACTCAGGGCAGATGAAACGAATTGTAAATTCATGCAAACAATTTTCACTGATGGTTGCAAACGAAAAGAAACCTGATAAAACCAATGTATTTGAAGGTTGTGATGCTAAACAGCGAGCTGATTTAGAAAAAGTTGTTTCATAATATGATGTATTGTTTCAAGAACCTAAAGGTCTGCCACCCAAAAAGGAAATATTGCATGATATTAATTTGCAACAAGATGCTCCATTGCCTAACATTGGAATGTGCAGGTTGTCCGCTTTAGAGAATGCAGAAATCAAGAAGCAGATACAGGAGCTGCTCGAGAAAGGGTTCATCAGACCTAGCACATCACCATGTGGGTCTCCAGTTGTGTTGGTGAAAAAGAAAGATGGCTCGTGGAGAATGTGCATTGATTACCGAGCACTGAATAAGATAACGATCAAAAATCGTTATCCCCTTCCTCGCATAGATGATCTATTAGATCAATTGAAAGAGGTTGTTTATTTTTCCAAGTTGGACTTGCATAGTGGCTATCATTAGGTCAGAGTCACAGAGCAAGATGCATGGAAAACTGCTTTCAAAACAAAGCAGGGATTGTATGAGTGGTTGGTTATGCCTTTTGGCTTAAATAATGCTCCTGCTACTTTCATGAGAGTAATGAATGATGCACTCAGACCTTTTCTTGATTATTTTGTTATTGTATATCTAGATAACATTCTTATATTTAGCAAAACGTGGAAGAACATTTAAAGCATGTTAAGCAGACACTGGATGTTTTGAAAAGAGAAAAACTTTATGTTAAACTCTCAAAATGTGAATTTGGCAAAACATCTTTGAATTATTTGGGACATATAGTATGGGGTGGTGAATTGAACATAGATCCCTCTAAGGTTGCAGTCATTGTAAACTGGCCTAAACCCAAATCTGCTACAGAAGTTAGAAGCTTCTTAGGAGCAGCACAATATTGGAGAAAGTTTATTTCTAACTTTTCCTTAATTGCAACTCCCTTACATGCTTT
>APFE031600289.1:31490-129207 GCA_000404065.3 Pinus taeda | reverse complement strand
TCTCTCTCTCTCTCTCTCTGTTGAACTATTGAAGAACATATAAGAAGAATTGATCAAGGGTTTCCCCACATTGGGGTTTTTCCCTGGCTAGCGCCACATCTTGTGTCCTCTTGTTTTGGCTTGTCTTCTACGATTTATGTTTATGTTCTATCTGCAATTTACTTTAATGCTGATGTGATTGATAATCTGGAAAAGATATGGAGCTAACTGTGAAAATTGAAATAAATTGCTCTAAGCATAGAACATACCTAAAATTAACATGGTATCAGCGCTGAGGTGAAGGCAATGCCCAAGCAAGAGTGAAAGAACAATCACCGAAGACAGTTGGGAAAAAAAAGGATCAATGGATTCCTCATCCCTCTTCAAATTCACCAAGGGTGAAGTCGAAGAAAAGAATATTATCAGAATGGTGCAGCGGAATATGGCCTACCTAAAGATCACTTCATTGGAAGACCGGATCTCAGGGTGGAAGGAAAGGCAGATAACTAGTTCAGCCATTATGCCAAGGAGTGTCTGAATGGCAGAGACACATCACTTGATGATGATAACAATCATTCCAGGGACATCTTCAATGATCAAAGGAATGACAGGTAATGCAGGTCATCAAGGAAATGGCCTACTCTTCAAAGAAAGCAAGGAACCCCAGGTATGAAGAATCAAATGTTGTTTCTGATAAGATAAAGAAGCATTATCTTGTATTGGCCCTCTCCTTCAAATTCTTTGGGAATCTGGCTTATAGATTGTAGTGCTTCAAGGAACTTCATCGGATAGATGGGTGCACTCTCTAATTTGGTAAAGATGGAAACAATCGTGGGATTATACTTGGAGCCGATGCCACCTATCCCGGAAAGGGTGTAGGGAATGTTAACCCTTAATTGAATGAGGGTAACTCGATTCATTTACATAATCTCTTTTATGTACGTGATCGCAAGAAGAACCTGGTGTCCATCTCGGAAATGGAAGTCAAAGGTTTCAGGGTGGCATTCATCAATGGAAAGGTACCTGTTGAAAAAAAAAAATAGAATTTTCAAAGATGTTTTTTCTCATGGGTTCTGGGTTGGCAATTTGTATCAAGTTGCAGGATGATCCATTGGGGATCATGTCAATTGAAATATCGCATCTATAAAACCGGAGGTCTACCTATGGGGCCCTACCCGATGTGAGTCAGACGGTGATAGGGATGTCTGAATTCAAGTAGAGCATGAAGGTACATGTCTGAGATGTACCAAAGGAAAATCTTATAAGGGGACCATTCCCCTCATGCAGCAGGTCCACAGGTTTGGAACAACCCGAGGAGTTTGAGATTCATGATCAGGCATCTCATGTATACAGGTGGAAGAAAAACCTCTATGGCTTGAAGCAAAACACCCCGGGCATAGTATGAGCAGATTGATAACTGTCTGATGAAGCTGAGATTCACTAGGAGTGAAACCGGTCCAAACCATTACTCGAAGGTTATGGATGATAGACCTCTCATACCGGCACATTATGAGGACGACCTATTTCTGACAGGTGCAGACCCTCTCATTTGCAGAAGTAAGAGGGAGTTGGATTTCGGATGTGGAATCATAAACTGCAAGCCTGTGACTACCTCGAGTATCTTAACTTTCAAAAGTTATATAGTAGTGATGTCGGACAAGATTTGGGAAATGCCACTGAGTTTCATAAACTCATTCGCGTTGATGTTCTTGGTGAACTTCCCTTCGGACATATGTTTCACAGTAAGAATGGTGAGCTCATATTTGATTGAGCCTCACTGGATTGGTGCCAAGAATCTTCTGAGATATCTTTGGGGCACAATCTCTCATGGATTGAGATACACTGCCCGAAATATGAAACTGCATGATTATTCAAATAAACACTGATAGGCAGTGTGGAGGGTCACTAGAGCACTCCTTAATGCTGGTTCTCTTTGGATTCTGCTTAGATATCATGGATGGGCAAGAAAGTCGGTTGCTATAAGCACCGTCGAGACCGAATACATAACTACGAGTATGATCTCGTGTGAAGCTGCATGGTTGCAGAAGCTCTTAAGTGAGTTGTTTGTACACATGATGAATACCACTGTGATTCTCTGTGATAACCAGAGGTAGGATTCGATTATTGAGGAATGTCGTATTCGATGATTGCTCTAGCAGATAGACATCAGATACTGCCTTATCTGGGATAAGGTAAGTCGATGAGCGAGGAGGCTCCATCGCATTGAGACTGATGTACAGGTCGTAGACATTTTGTCAAAACCCCGGGGAAAGGTCAAATCTGTGACTTTCCCGGACAACTTGGAGTCGTTGAGAGACCATCTTATAAGGGTCCTACATGTTGCATGCATTGAGCTCTGGGAGCTCTAGGGGGCTTGGGGTACTTACTAGAGCAATATACGACCACAGGGTGACTCACCCTCCCCTGGTGGTGCACTATGTACAGGATGACAGGTTCAACCTTCCCCTGTGATAACCCATGGCCACTGTGGAATAGGATGATTAGTTCTCCTGTGGGTCGGAATGATTAGTTCTCCCGTGGCAACTGTGGAACAGGATGATTAGTTCTTCTGTGGGCCGAGATGATTAGTTCTCCCATGGCAACTGTGGAATAGGATGACTAGTTCTCTTGTAGGCCGAGATGATTAGTTCTCCATGGCATCCACTGGACGCGATGATTCGTTCTCCTGTGAACAGAATGATTAGTTCTCCTGTCGAGGCATCCTACCCATGCATTCTGAGACTCATGGGAAGTACCTCTCATCTTATCAATGAGCAGGGAAATGAGGATAGGGACCATAGTAGTTTTATCGATGGACGCATCGTTGTATCTTCCGTACTCCCTATGCTAGGATGACCTCCATTGATCTGGGATCAGTATGAGTGGTTTAAGACACTCTCTTGTGACATTGATCTGGGATCAATGAAACTGATCTGGGATCAGTATGAGTTGTTTGAGACACTCTCTTGTGACATTCATCTGGGATCAATATGAGTGGTTTGAGACACTCTCTTGTGATATTGATCTAGGATGAGTAAGAGTGATGTGACACACTCTCTTCAGATGAAACTGACTTCGGGTCAATAGAGTATGTTACAAGACTTTCTCGATCAATTCTTCTTCTTCATGGTTCAGCAGAGCAAAGCAAAGCAGTGCAGGGCACTGATGGCAGAGATAGTACAGTCGGACATATGGATCAGCGGATGGAGTTCTCCCTAGTTGAGAGCGAGTGTTAAAATTGATAACTAGGGCCAAACTCCGTGTGGGTCATCTTCTTTATGACAGTGGATATTTTTCTTGGATCCCTCTCATCGAGAGGTGTAGGATTAATCTAAAGATCATCCGATTCCGATAAGTATTCATGGAGTTATGAATTTATTTGTGTTATAAGACAATTCGTCAAGGTCGGCTAGCAACCAAATAAACCCCACATGTGCTCAACGTTTTAGTATAAATAAAGGTGGCTTTCAAGTCATTTCAACACACTTGGGATCTCTTCCTCTCTCTACTTGTCTTTGGGTTTTAGTAGGAGGAGAGATCCTAAGGGATAACGCTGCCCTGATCCAGAGGGCAGAAAGCCGGAACTGCCGAAAAAGCCAGAACTGTCGGAAAAACTGGAAAAGCCAGAACTGTTGGAAAAGCCGGAACTGCCAAAAAAGTCGGAACTGCCAGAAAAGCAGGAACTACCGGAAACGCCGAAAAAGCTGGAACTGCCGAAAAAGCCGAAACTTCTGGAAAAGCCGAAACTGCCGAAACTACCAGGAACTATCGGAACTGCCGAGAACAACTAGAATTGCCGAAATTGTCAGGAACAACCAGAACTGCTAGAACTGTCGGGAACTGCCGGAACAACCGGATCATCTGCCTCCAAAGGAGAGCAGCATGCAAGGGACAACTAACTAACATTGGGACAGTTGTTATAGCTAGCATACAAGGGACAACTAGCATGCAACAGCAAGCATGCTAAGGACAACAAGCATGCTAGGGACAACAAGCAAGCATGCTAAGGACAACAAGCATGCTAGGGACAACAAGCAAGCATGCTAAGGACAACAAGCATGCTAGGGACAACAAGCAAGCAAGGGACAACAAGCAAGCAAGGTGCAACCAACACATAGGTCAGGATGGCAACATGGTGCAGCAATGGCACATAATGCAGTACGTTGATGGGTACAGTCATGATTAATGAAGCGTGATGAGATGTAGCATAGTGATGATGGGTGCAACATGGTGCAACGCGGTGAGGTGCAACATGATGACTAAATGCAGCTCAACAATAGGTGAAAGAGTCACCTTGGAGAATCAGTTGAAGCAACATGTCTTCAACTGATCTCATGTATCATCTTTTTAGAGATGATCTATGCTCTTATCTAGATAAGTCAAAGTGTTGACTTTTGTTGTAAACATACTATCGCTCTCTCTCTCTCTGTTGAACTATTTAAGAACATATAAGAACAATTGATCAAGGATTTCCCCACATTAGGGTTTTTCCCTGGCTAGCGCCACATCTTGTGTCCTCTTGTCTTGGCTTGTCTTATGCGATTTATGTTTATGTTCTATCTGCAATTTACTTTAATGCTGATGCGATTGCTAATCTAGAAAAGATATGGAGCTAACTATGAAAACTGAAATAAATTGCTCTAAGCATAGAACATACCTAAAATTAACACTCAGTCCATTAACTGCCATCTCTGGTCAAATGGATGTCAAATGGTTCTCTTCTCCCTCTTTCGTTGCTGCCCCAGCAAAACTTGGATCTGGATTTCTTTGGCGCTAGAAATCTTCTAAGGAACAAGTTCCCTCTAGACTCCCTCTGAGTCTTGATTTCCTTCACGGAAATCCTTCCGCCAAACAATGTCGAATCACTCCTCTCCAATCCTCTTTTGTTGTTGCTCAGCAACCCGGACCTAGATTTCTTTGGTAAGAAATCTGTTAAGGCAATGACTTCCTCTACCTTGATTCTATCTCCACAGACACCATTTTGCAACAACAGCGACAGCGTCCCATCAGCACCACAGGTTTAATCTGCATTGCTCCTACTGCCCCGGCAACTGGTTGATCTAAGCCCCTCAAGCTCTGCACTGGCCTAGAGAGCTAACGTAGTCACTGCGTCAGCTCCTCTCGGCTACTACGTCACCTCCTCCTGGCTCATAAAGTTGACGCAAGCACTATGTGAGCTTCTCAATCACTCTTTCTGCACTGCATCACCCCTTCAGTTGCTTCTCTGGCTCTGAAACAACGTTGTCACTCGAGACAGCAGCCTCTTTGCAGCAGATTTGTTGGATCTTCTCGAATGATGACTTCAGTGTCCTATGATCCGCAATCGCTCTGATACCATGTGAAAATTTCTGAATCTTTACATACATAAATCCTACTGCAGATACTGGTTTAACATCTCCTACTTGTTATTTCATTCAACAAGTTATTTAATTAGATAAACAATGATGAAAACACTACTACAGACTACACTAACATACATATCATAAACTGAAATAATAGATGAGACAAACACACAAGGGACACCGTTATTTTTGGACAACACGTCCCCAGAAAAACCCAATGCGAGAAAACCGGTGCAGCAAATAGAGGGTTTGTATTATTAAGCCAACAGAATCTGAGTACAAGTTGCCTCTCAGACCGACTAACCTTTCAGAGAAATCACGGCAGCAAGAAATACATATGAGGGTTTACCTCATTCCCCAAGTCACTGTTGATCCAATGAGTGATCTAACCCTCTCCCAGCGAACATTGCGAAGTCCCTACGCGATCACTGCGTGGGCCACCGTCTTGCCTTAAAGACTGTGTCACCCCTTCTACTGGATCAATTTGCTGGATGAAGACTATTGTTCAACCCTCCCGATTCAGAACCTCACTTCTCCAGCAGAATCTCGGACTATTGACGACTACTTTGCCCTGCCACTACAAGAGACCCTCTTGGCCTGCATCAACTCTACGTGAGCCCCTCCTAGGTTGCGTAGACCTTTGCGCTACCTCCTTGATGCTCAAGCTACCTCTTTGCTATGTACTCTTTGGCTTGGAACTCCCTCTCTGATCCAAATCTCTGCTTCTGCCCCTCACTGCAACTCAAATCACTTGTTCGATTTTCTCAGCAAACCACGCCCTAGAAAAATCAAACTGACTGATCAACTTGTTGCATCTCCAACTGACCCTCAAGCCTCCTCTTATACTTTTCCTATTGATGAATCAACAGTCAAGATTAAGTCCCTAATCAACAGCTAAGATTAAAATAGACTTGATACTCATTTTTTAGAAGCTTCTCACCCATATTTTTATTAATACCCATTAATATTTTTATTTTCCTAAGTTTAGACTTAGGAACCCCATTAAAAATATTATTTATTTTAATAAGACACAAACCGGGTGGAATTTCACCAAACGATTTTTGGGTCATGGAGATCTCATGTATTCTAGCCCCTCCACAAAATTTCGGAGCTAGAGCACATTCGATGCTACCCAAAATCAATAGGGACATGCTAAACATTCCATTTCATGCCTTAGCATATGTTCTAACACCTAAATATCATCATCCATCATGGCTTTCAACACCAGCACCTGGGGGGTGAAGAGCAAGAGAAAACCACACATAGATCCAGAGGTTCTATCTGGTTACATGAAAGCATTGGATAAATTAGTCCCTGATGAGGAGGAGTCTGCCATGCTACAGAAACATTTGAGCAACTATATGCTTAGCACTAGTCCATTTGGGAGCATGCATGCAATTAGAGATCGAGAGAATTTATCTTTTGTTGAGTGGTGGAACATGCATGGAGGTGCTACTCCACTTCTACAAACTTTGGCATTGTGTATGCTATCACAGGTGGTAAACACTTCTTCTGCAAAGAGGTGTTGGAGCTCTTATTCTTTCATCCACAGTGTTAAATGGAATAGGTTAAAGTTAGACCGGGCAGAGAGCTTGGTTTATGTTCACTACAACTTGTGATTGTTGTCCCATTACTGTGATGATGCAGAGACTAATAAAGACCTTAAGGTTTGGGACAAAAATCCAGAGGAGCCCAATTTGGAGGATGGAGTGCAATGATTAGAGAAATTGGAGGATGCTCTTATCCAGGAGGATGATGATCGAGTTGAGATGCCACCACCATCTAGTCCCATGGTTCCTAGGTTCCATTCTTCAACACCAACAGCTAGGGCTTCATCTTCATCAGTTCCACTGCCACAACTTCCAAAGCCACCATCTTCTTCACTGCCACCATCTTTTTCATTGCCACCATGTGGAGGCTCGCATATTGTTCGTGGTAGGAGGAGAGATTAGTAGATACTGGATATATTCACAATTTACTACTTTTGTCATGGATTAGACTTGTAGTCTTGTTGTGAATTTGAACTTTTTTGTCTTACTCTTCCTAGTTTAGTGTGTGCCTGAGTCTTGGTGACGGCCAAGTGGCCTATTTTGTAAACATTATTATTTGAATTTTGGACATGACTCATGCTTGTGAAAATTTGGAGACCCAAATCCCTACCGCAGCAATCTGATGTTATTTCTCCTACTTGCTAATTCTCTTACAAGTTATTTACAGTATTACATAATAATCATCGAAATAAGTACAACTGCAGCCTTCACAGCATAAATAATATGTGGAAACAAGAACTGAGTAAGAAGAAATAACACACACACGAGTGACATCATTGTTTTTGGACAAATGTCCCCACAAAAACCCAATGCGAGAAAACCAATGCAGCAGCTGGGGGGTTTGTATTATTATGCAGTAGTTTTTGAATACAATCTTTGGATGCCTTATTGGCTATCCAATACAAAGAATCTGTCTGGCAGAGAATTAGTGAGAAATACCTCACACTATCACTAGAAATTCGATACTGATAAAGACTCTCGATGGCAAGCCCCACACTGCTTCTGCATTGCCTCTGTGCCAACGTACGCAATCCAGTGTCACAGCTACTAGGCTCTGTGTCACCCTTCTTGTTGGTCAATTTGCCTCTGGAACTTTGATTCTCTACCCTTTCGATCCCACACCCCGGCTTTTGGCTCTAGAACTCGACTCTCTAGCAAATTTTGAATCTCCTCTCAAGCTCTGCGCTGCCCAGCGTGGCTCTGTGCTGCCTCTTCTGGATCTCTTTCTGCCTCCTTTGCAATGTATCCGCAGATCAGGAAACTCTCCAACCGAAAAATTATCCCTGCCCCTCACTGCAAGAAATCTCCTCGATGACTTCTTCGAGCGCTACTCTCTTGAGAAAATCGATCTTTGATCTCTCACTTGATGTGTTTTCCAAATGCCCATCAAGCCTCTTCTTATAATCCTCTTATTGATCAATCAATGGCCCAAATTAGATTTTAATCAATGGCTCAGATCATTTTGACTTGATCCTTGTCTTCTTCTAGAAGTTTCACCCCCAGTTTAATTAATACCCCTTTAATTATTTTAATTTCCTAAGTTTAGACTTAGGCATCCATTAAAAATAAATAATTATTTTAATAGAACTGTCTCAAGGTGGAATTTCCCAAAACGATTTATGGGTATTCTAGAATACATGAGTCCTAGCCTCCCTGCAAATTTTGAGGCTTAGAGCACATCTAATGCTACCAGAAATCAACACTCCCTCTTAGCGAGGAATGTGCTCAAGTAATGGAACCTACTGAAGCATCACCCTGACTCTGTAACATCTCCCTCTACGTTGTTGATGTCTAACATCACTGCCCACCAACTACTGTGCAAATGTTGCATCCGTGTTGTTGTTGACTCTACATGTCGCTGCCAACTGCATCTGCACTGCAACTCTACTCCAACTGTTATTGTTGCCTTCTACAACAACTGCAACGAAAAAAAATCCAAAATATTGAACCAACTATGTGCAATATGATGCATCTGTCGTCCGAGTTCTGACTGCTGCTAGCCTCTACGTTGTCATTGAAGTCTCTACGTTGCTGCTGACTCTGCTCTATGCCAACTGCATTGTTGCCAACACTAGCTTTGCACTGCTCAGTATCTGACTGCTACTAGCCACTGCATCTATCACTCTGGCACCTGACTGCACCACCTGACACTGGTCCATCATGCAACTATTGACTATGGGCTCCCGTAGCAAGGTCTTGATCCAAGAGATGGACTCCTCAAGGATCTTGCCCATCTGCGGTTCTTCCAAACTATAGTACTAGATCACCCCACCTCTCCCCTGGAGGTATCTAGGCAATCATGGCAAACTCCTCCCCCTCGATCTTTGCAGTTGCATCCTACAAATCATGTTTCTCGTCCTTGTCCTTCTTCTTGAGAGGACATTGTGTAGTGTAGTTGTTAAAATTGGAAACTAGGGCCAAACTCCATGTGGGTCATCTTATCTATGGCAGCTGATACTTTTCTTGGATACTCTCATCGAGAGGTGTAGGATTGATCTAAAGATCATCCGATTTTGATAAGTATTCATGAAGTTATGAATTTATTTGGGTTATAAGACAATTCCTCATAGTCAGCCAGCAACTAAATAACACCCACATGTGCTCAACGTTTTAGTATAAAAGGAGATGACTTGAGAGTCATTTCACACACACTTCTCTCTTGATTTCTCTCCACTTGTCTTGGGTTTTAGTGTGAGAGAAATCTAGGAAGAAGAAACCCTAGACGTTGGAGGAAAGGAGGGTGCCGTAGCCGCAGCAAAGAAGACAGGCCAGCGAAGCCATGGAAGGAACCTCTACGCTGCCCAAACGCTGACTTAAAGCTGCCCTAACGCTGACCTAAAGAAGCCCTAACCGCAGTCCTAAAGAAGCCCTAGCCGCAGTCCTAAGGATGCCCTAGCCGCAGTCCTAAGGATGCCCTATTGCAACGTGAAGGAGGATAAGCCGCAACAAGAAGAGGCCAAGGAAGCTAAGGAGTTAAGGTCTGTTTCAGGGCTAACCGAGCTGCTATTAGAGGGCTGAGGAGCTGAGCTTGGAGGCCGATTTGAAGAAGGGTGAGCACAGGTATGATTGGGGCAGCAAAAAGGTAAGGGAAGACTGTTTTGAATGGGCTGTAGGTGACAGGGACAGCGTGGAGAGGTTTTGGGCTAGATTTGTGCCCAGAACAGCAGCACATATTTGGAGGACTCTTCCTTAGTAGGACCGTAGAGATTACGTACTGTTTTGGTTGATGGTTAAGGGCTGTTGCAGCATGACTAGATGCCCTAACCAGTCACAATATAAACAATAGTGAAAGCAGACTTAGAACAGCAGTGTTTAAGGTATGTTGGGTTGTTGTAGGTTACATTGGGACAGCAGTTATGGCATGGCACAATTGATGGGATAGCAGTCACATACAATTGGGACAGCAGTTATGGCATGGCACAATTGATGGGATAGCAGTCACATACAATTGGGACAGCAGTTATGGCATGGCACAATTGATGGGACAGCAGCTATGTCATGGCACAATTGGAATAGCAATTGTGATGGGACAGCAGCAATAGCCAATTGGGACAGCAGTACGGTAAGCAAGATGCATAGGCAGCAAGGGCTGTAGGTGACAGGGACAGCATGGAGAGGTTTTGGGCTAGATTTGTGCCCAGAACAGCAGCACGTATGTGGAGGACTCTTCCTTAGTAGGACGGCAGAGATTAAGAGCTGTTTTGGTGGATGGTTAAGGGCTGTTGCAGCATGACTAGATGCCCTAACCAGTCACAATATAAACAGCAGTGAAAGCAGACTTAGAACAGCAGTGTTTAAGGTATGTTGAGTTGCTGTAGGTTACATTGGGACAGCAGTTATGGCATGGCACAATTGATGGGACAGCAGTTATCGCATGGCACAATTGATGGGATAGCGGTCACATACAATTGGGACAGCAGTTATGGCATGGCACAATTGATGGGACAGCAGCTATATCATGGCACAATTGGAATAGCAGCTGTGATGGGACAGCAGCAACAGCCAATTGGGACAACAGTATGGTAAGCAAGATGCATGGGTAGCATGATAGCAGCAATGTTACAATGATGGCACTTGGGACAGCAATGGTACATGATGCAGTACAGTGATGGGTACAGTCATGATTAGTGAAGCATGATGAGATGCAGCATAGTGATGATGGGTGCAGTGTGGTGCAGCACAGTGAGATGCAGCATGATAATATGGAGCAGCACAATGATAGGTGCCGCATGGTGATGGAGTCACCTAAGAGAATCAGTTGAAGTAGCATGTCTTCAACTGAGTTCAGCTACCTCATGTATCATCTACTTAGAGATGATCTATGCTCTTATTTAGATAAGTCAAAGTGTTGACTTCTGTTGTATATGTACTATCTCTCTCTCTCTGCTGAACTATTGAAGAACATATAAGAAGAATTGATCAAGGGTTTCCCCACATTGGGTCCCTAGCTAGCGCCACATCTTGTGTCCTCTTGTCTTGGCTTGTCTTCTGCAATCTATGTTTATGTTCTATCTGCAATTTACTTTAACACTGATGTGATTGCTAATCTGGAAATGATATTGAGCTAACTGTGAAAATTGAAATAAATTGCTCTAAGGATAGAACATACCTAAATTAACAGTAGTGACCAAATTCACCACAACGGAAACATTTGATCTTTGAGACGTCCTTCTTCCACCTCCACTGCTCTTGTTGCCCCTTAGGTACAAGGGTTGCAATCTCCTCCTCCTCCTCCTTTCCTTGGGCTTCGTCCCACCGCTATTACTAACATCAAATCTGCACTTGACTAAGTCTCGCCTCATCTCTTCCTATTGAAGAACGGCCCACATCCCTTCCCAATCTAGCAATTTCTCTCTGCCCAGGATACTCTGGACAAATACTTGCCATTCTTCTGAGACTGAATTCAGGGCCAACCTCACCATCTCTGTAGGTTGAAGTGATGACCCTATAGCTACCAACTGATCTCAGACTTCCTGAAGCTTCAATAGGAACGGATCAATGCATTCCCCCTTCTGCATCCTCGCAAATCTCATTTTCTCCTCCAAGTACATCTTTTGCTGCTCGAAAGATCCTTGATACAACGTAGCCAAGGCAATCCCACATCTCTTTGGCCGTCCCATTGCCAGTAATGTGACATACAACGTGATCCCTCACTCCATCGAGGATCAACCACTTGGCCTTCGCCATCTTAGCCTCGTACTTCTTCAGCGGATTTGCATCAACAGGTTCAACTACCACACTATCGACATAGGTTTTGAGATCATGCTCATCTAGAACGCAGGAGATCCTAGCCTTCCAGATCACATAGTTGGATGCTCCGTCCAATCGATCTTGATCTCTCAACCCATTAGCTGCCATTTCTGCCAACAAAAAAGTCGAACTACTCCCTCTCTCCTCTACATTGTTGCTAGGCTGGCCTACGCACTCCTTGTCAGAGTTAGTAGATCTGCTTCTCGCTACTATTGCTCAGCAATTGAGAAATAGAATTCCCTCGCTCGGAATTCACTAAGGAAGAAATTCCCTCAAAAGGTGTCTTTTTCCTTCTTCTGACGTTTTTCTGCCCCAGCAAATGCTACAAAAAACTGCATCTCACCTTAACACTGCTCAGCACTAGATCTGTTGTTGTGTTGCTCCCTCTGTCACTGATAAATCACGAACTGGAAATCTTACCTCTGTCAACTCACTCAAAGAGATATTTTCCTCGAGAATCTTGCCTCCTGGCTTGCACTGCGCAATCCCTCTGGGGATTCGATCTGTTGCCTATGCAGCACTTTGATCTCCCTGCTTCTCTTCAATGTTGGGTTCTTCCGATCTGCTCTCTTGCTTCACCTGCGCTCTGATACCATGTGAGAATTTGGAGACCCAAATCCCTACTGCAGCAATCTAATGTTATTTCTCCTACTTGTTAATTCTCTTACAAGTTATTTACAGTAGTATTACACAGTAAACATCGAAATAAATACAATTACAGCCTTCACAACATAAATAATATGTGGAAACAAGAGTTAAGCAAGAAGAAATAACACACACACAATTGACACCATTATTTTTGGATAAATGTCCCCGGAAAAACCCAATGTGGGAAAACCGGTGCAGCGGCTAAGGTTTTGTATTATTATGCAGTAGTTTCTGAGTACAATCTTTGGATGCCTTACTTGCTATGTGATACACAAAATCTGGCTGGCAGAGAATTAGTGAGAAATACCTCACACTATCACTGGAAATTTGATATTGATCCAGGCTCTGGATGGCAAGCCCCACATTGCTTCTGCGTCAGCCTACGCAGTCTAGCGTCACAGCTACTAGGCTTTGCATCACCCTTCTTTCTAGTCGATTTGCCTCTGGAACTTCGATTCACTTCCTTTCCAGTCTCACACCGTAGCTTCCGGCTCTATAACTCGACTCTCCAGCAAATTTCGAATATCCTCTCAGGCTCTGGGCTGCCTGAGCATGGCTCTACGCTACCCAACGTGGCTCTGCATTGCCTCTTCTGGATCTCTCTCTCTTTGCCTCCTTTGCAATGTATCCCCGGATCAGAAAACTATCCCTACCCTCACTGCAAGAAATCTCCTCGATGACTTCTCCAGCAATTGCTGCGCTGCTCTATTGAGAAAATTGATCTTTGATCTCTCACTCGATGTGTTTTCCAAATGCCCATCAAGTCTCTTCTTATAATCCTCTCGTTGATCAATCAACGGCCCAGATTAGATTCTAATTGATCATTTTGACTTGATCCTCGTCTTCTTCTAGAAGTTTCACCCCAATTTAATTAAAACCCCTTTAATTATTTTAATAAAATTGTCTCCGTGTGGAATTTCCCAAAACGATTTATGGGTATTCTAGAATACATGTGTCCTAGCCTCCCTACAAATTTTGAGGCTTAGAGCACATACGATGCTACCAGAAATCAACAATGTTGACAGTTGCTCACTTGCTCAATAAGTTACTTGAATGTTTGATGATTATATCTTCTAAATGTTTTGTGTTTTATGATATGCTTAAAAATTTGATTTATGTTTGTAATTGCTAGAATCTAGATGGTTGATGCTCGAATAATTAATCATTGATGTACTATGGATGCCATATCTATCTTGATTTATGTAAAAATATGCATGTTTCCATGTCTTCTACAACTAGTTTGGTATTTTGGATGTTTTTTAATATAAATGCAAAAAAAATATTAAATATATATACATATAGTAGACGCTTTTGAGACACTTCGCTTCCTAGATTTTTGGGAAATGATGCTTCCGTGGTGTAGAATTTCCACGAAGTCCTGATCTGTTGATAAGAACAATCTAAAAAACACTTTCTTTTCTTACAAGCACAAAATTTCTCTACTCAATTTGCAGCAGAATTAGGAACAAAAATAAAAAACAATGACACAATTTGAGACAATTTGTTTTACTAGGGAACCCAACTAGGAAAAACCCTCTGCTTGATGAGAATTTTATTGATAGCAAAAATTGAGCAATTGATCTCATACAAAATCCAATTGTTTCACTTGGATAATACACCCTTCTCCCTGCTTATCCTAAGCATGAAACCCATGCAAGAATGTTGATCTTTGCTGCCCTCTACCAACCTATGCACAAGCTTCTCTTGCACACTCTTTCTCTCACAAGCTCCACGTACAAACTTGTGCTTCCTATTGCTTGGTCTCACCAACTCATGTTCACCAAAACAATGATTAAACTTGTGCCTTCATTCCTCCTTTTAAAGGCAATTCGAATGGTTAAAATTAGTGAGTTCTATATTTGGAAAGTCAAACTGGTGCTTTTCTAGTTAACAACAATGAACACAACTTGTTAACTAGTTCCTTCTTATATATTGGAGGCTAGTTCCACTTGTTCTTTCAGTTTCCAAACTAACTCACACAAGAAAATCAAGAACTTGAATTTCAATTTCAACACATCAATTAACTGCCTCATGCACTCCTAATTTTTAGGGAAACTCCTAAATTTAAGGAACTCGACCATGCACAAAAAAAGGAACTCGACTTTGACTCCTTGAATTAAGGCATAAATCAAGGAATCACTTTTCTCGCTAATTTTCAACATGTGGATCCACTTCCAAAAAACGTCACTGCTTCGTCCCCACTTCATGCAATATTGGATTAGAAGCCAATGGAAAGGCTTGAGATCAATCATGGAGTGGAGAATAACAGATGTTTCTTCTTGATTGGGGTTCCAATTTTCCAAGGAAACCACAACTAGGCCAAGGGTAGGCAGGTGGCCAGTTGGGTGATATACACAGCACTACAAACAAGGAAGGTTGTAGGGGGCTCTGTGCAAGGGTTTAGGGCCGAAAGGAAAGGGTTGTGTCTACACAGCATCATGAATAGGGTTGTGGGCCCTGTTATGGAAAATCACAAAGAAAGGGGGGCATATAGGTACATCCACAGGCAAGCAGCAAGAGTCAAACCTGTGGCAAGAATAACTCGCAACAAAAAGGAAGGATTATGGTTGTTGTTTGGAGGCTAGGACATCAACAGAAGGGAAGGCCATAGGCCTGTTGAGTGACATCTACAACCAGAAAAGTGCAAACCGAGGGGCTTGTATGAGGGTCGTGGGCTACAAGAGGTAGTCTTATCCGGACAAACATGTAAAGAGAGAAGATTGCAGGTGGACCGAGTCTTTAAGGAGGGTTGGGAAGCCCTGAGGTGCTGCATCAAGGTGGTTGTCTAGACAATCCATTAAGTTGAATTGAGTATTTTTGGGCAATGAGGGTTTAAAGGATTTAGCCTCAGCCCATGGATTTTGTATTTGTGTTTTTTGGGCATTTTCAAGGATTGCAAAGGGCCACTATCCTTGGTATGGGAGTCCTTGAATTTCTTGTTAAAGAACTTATAAGAAATTAATTTTGGCGATTAAATTTCAATGTTACGTGCTTGATTCTAATTGTTGGTGTATTTTTCGTAATGTAAGTTGTTTTAAAGTTAGGCATTTCAATATGTTTATATTTTCTAGCTAAAACATACACCAGACCTAGAGTGCATGGAATTCTAACATTTCCAAAGGCCAAATTTTTGTAGATGGCGAAAATCCAATGGGTTGATTTTCAGGTTCAAGTCTGTTGTATTTTCTTTGTATTTCTCTATGGGTCAAGGCCTTAATTTGGCATATTAGTAAAAGTGAAGAAGATTTGATGGGTAGATATTTATGTTGTTCTTGTGGTTGACTTTCCTATTTTATTTCTAAAAGTTAAAAAATGTATTTATTTTCTATCATTTTTCATAATTTTATTTGAGCAAAAATAATTTTTGGGTATAAAATAATTGTCGAAGAAAAATAAATCAAACCTAGTATTAAAAGTTAATATACACTAGTATAAATAGGGGAGCAATTTGCTTATTTGGATCATTGTCACACTTGGATATCATTCATCACTTGTTTTAGCATCTTTTCTCTAGTCTGCTATGGAGCAGTAGTTGAGCAACTTCTCTTGGGGACTATTGTGATGTGGATTGATCTCTTTTTATGAATAGTTATGGTGAATCTTGGATGAATAGATGGTTATGGCAAATCTTGGATAAATGCATAGTGAAGTGAGTATGTTTACTTGTTTTATCTTGATTTCATGTTTTATTGGATGGAGGATTCATGTATTAAGCTAGTTAGCATGTATTTGTTTCATGATCCTTGTTAAGTTAACCCTTCCAAGAATTTGAGGAAGTAGCATGTTAGCTCCTCCCCTTAGCTCATCTTGAAAATTGAGAACATTGATTTTAAACCCTAAGGTAGATAAGTTTACTTGCCCTAGTTTGTTTAAATTTTGTTTCTACTCCAAGAAAACCCTATATTAGTTTGTTCCTAGAATCCATTGGAACTAGATTGAGAAGGCACTAGTCCTCTTTCTTGTCAAACACGTATTTTATCATAAAAACATTTTTTATTTTGTTTCCGGGTAAATTAGGGTTTTATTATAACAACAACAACAAGAAATTACAACAAATATTGACCTAAATGTGAGTGACCTAGGGTTAGGAATTGTTTTGAGAAGATTGGATAGGTAAATTTTCAATTTCATGTTGTTAAAATTGGCAACTAGGGCCAAACTCCACATCGGTCATCTTATTTATGACCGCTAATATTTTTTCCGGATTCCTCTCTCCAAGAGGTGTATGATTGATCTAGAGATTATCCGATTCTGACATGTACAAATGAAGTTATGAATTCATTTTATGGACAAATTGTCAAGGTCGGACAGCAAACTCATGTAGGCTCAAAAGCCCAACAGTCACGTCTATTCATCCTCAACATTTGCTATAAATACATGATGCATCATCCTCATTTGGACACACTCACTCTTCACACATCTCTCTCTCTCCTCATTGATTGGGTACGGATTTCTGGGCAGCAACTCTCTCCACACGTGCAAAGGAAAGGAAGGATAAATTTATGTTTTGGATGTTGACCAAGTTTGACCAAATTTCCAAATTGTTGTTTTGACTGTGTTGACCACCTTTGACTACGTTTTTGTGAGGGCTATCTCTATTTGGGCAAGCCACATTTCTAGGCACGAAAATTGAGGCAAACTGTTGACTGTGGTTAGGGCTAACCGCAGGTGGACTGTTTGACCAGACTTTGACTAGGCTGAATTTCACTGTTTTGAGGGCTGGTTCATCTTGCTGTTTGGAGGCCAAAGTTGATTGAAGTTGACCGAATTGTTGACGATCAAATCTACCTTGTTGACCAACTTTGACTTTTCTGGTTAGGGCTCTTTTGTTGTTGTTATAAATTATCAGATTTGTAAATTGTACTATCTCTCTCTCTGCTGAACAATTGAAGACTAAAGAAGAATTGATCAAGGGTTTCCCCACATTGGGGTTTGTCCCTAGCTAGTGCCACATCTTGTGTCGTCTTGTCTTGGCTTGTCTTCTATTGTTTATGTTTATGTTCTATCTACATTTTACTATCATGTTGATGTGATTGCTAAACTGGATTATGATATTGGGCTACTAAAGAAATTGAAGTAAAATTGCTCTAAAGCATAGAACATACCATTGTTGCCTAAAATTAGCATGGTATCAAAGGCAGGTTAAGACAAAGCCCAAGCAAGAGTGAAAAAGCAATCACCAAAGGCAGTTGGACAAGGGCAAAAGAACGTGTTCCTCATCCTACTTCCCGGCTGAAAACAAGCTCCATGATAAATCTGACTATCATGGACGGAAGATGTCTCTTGACTTGACCTTGGAAGAAAAAGAAGTGATGGATTATGTGTAGGGTAAAATCCCTAAGCCTCTTTCAAATGCATCGGCTGTTGCGAAGACCAAATACAATAGGGCTAAAGCCAAAGCGAAGAAGATTATCAGGGATTCCATTGACAAGCATCTAGTGGCCTATATCTCCAAATTGAAGACCTCCAAGGAGATCTATGACAGGTTGGTCAGCATGTTCAAGGTTAGAAATGCTAATCAAATTATATTTCTCAAGAATAAGTTGAAGGATATTAAGAAGGGCAAGGACGGGGACATTCAATCCTATTTCTTGAGGATTACTGAGATCAAGAATGATCTACTCTCGATTGGAAAAGTCATTCCTGATAGGGAACTTACTCTCACCACCCTTAGAGGACTCCCACCTGAGTGGTATGTATTTAGAACCACTATACTCAACAATGATCGAATTCCAGGGTTTGAAGAATTGATGTCGAGATACATTCAAGAAGAAACAAGAATGGCGGAACAAGAAATGCCTTCTAATAGAACCAACCCCACTACATTCTCCGCTCATGCCAAGAGGAAGAACAATGCAGGTTCAAAGAAGCAAAGTCAAGGAAGACCGAGATTCAAAAATGGAAGGAAGGGAAGATGCTTTGTTTGCAATAAGTTTGGCCACTATGCAAGGGAGTGTCCTAATAGAAGGGATACACCTCGAGATGATGACTATCATAACAACTCCAGGGGCAACTTCAACAACAACGATCAAAGGAATGGCAGGTCCAATGACAAAGGAAAAAGGAATGTGGGACATCAAGGAAATGGTCGACCCTCCAAGAAATCAAGGAATTCCAGGTATGAAGAATCCAATGTTGTTAACAATAAGCAAAAAGAGTATTGTCTTATATCGGCCCTCTCCACTGCCTCTCCTCAGGACACTTTGGAAATTCACTGATTGATAGTGGTGCCTCAAGGCACTTCTTTGGATACAAGGAAGCCCTCTCTAATCTGATAGAAAATGAGACAAACTTTGACATCATCCTTGGCGACAATGCCACCTATCCCATGAAGGGAGTAGAGAATGTTACCCTTCAATTGAATCAAGGTAACACTATTCATTTGCAAGAAGTACTATATGTACCCAACCTCAAGAAGAACCTGGTGTCCATTTCGGCAATGGAAGATAAAGGATTCAAGGTGGCTTTTATCGATGGAAAGGTACGTGTTTGGAAAAGAAATTTTAAAGATGCTTTTACTCTTGGGTTCAGGGTTGACACTTTGTATCAAGTTGGAGGAAGTCCATAGGGAGCCATGCCTTGTGACACATCTCTACAATCTGAACTATGGCACCAAAGGTTCACCCATATTCATTATAAGGCTCTACCCAATGTGAGACAGATGGTGACAGGTATGCCCGAGTTCAAAGTAGAGCATGAAGGTGCATGTCTGGGATGTGCCGAAGGAAAACTTACAAGGGGACCATTCCCCTCAAGTGATAGCAAGACCACAGACATATTGCAATTGATCCACTCCAACATATCTAGTATGATGCCCGTAAACTCCTTGGGAGGATACTTATATTATCTCACCTTTGTGGATGATTATTCTCCTAAAACCCGGATCTACTTCTTGGAGTAGAAGGATGAAGTGTTCATCTGGTTTCAACACTTCAAAGCCCTGATCGAAAACCAATTCGAGAAGAAAATCAAGATATTAAGGACTGATAATGGGACCGAGTACGAATCCAATGAATTCCAAGATTATTGCAGAGAAGCTGGCATTAAGAGGGAGACTACAATGCCATACACTCCCGAGCAGAATGGTGTGGCTGAAAGGAAGAATCGCTCTATTGTAGAAGTTTTTTATGCCATGCTTCATGATCAAGGCCTTCCGAAATTTCTAGAGGCTGAAGCTGCAAATATCATCGTGTGTGTTCAAAACCGATGCCCACATCAAGCATTAGACTCCAAGACTCCCGAACAAATGTTCACTGGTAAGAAACCCAATGTCTCTCCTTTTAGAATTTTTGGAAGCCACGTATATTTTCATGTGCCGAAAGAGAAAAGAAGCAAATTGGGTGCATCTGGGAAGAAAGGAAGCTTTGTGGGCTATAGTGAAAATTCTAAGGGATATAGAATTTATGTGGCTGGTCAAAAGGAAGTTGAGATAAGTCATGATGTCATCTTCGACAAAGATATGTCCCTCCGGAAGATCAACACTCTTCCCATCCTAAGGAAGGACAAAGAAGCTGACACCGGAAATCAGGGTGAAAAAGAGGATGAAACGATGCCTGATGTTGATGAAGCTATGGATTCTATTGATCCTCCTCCTCATGAGCTTTCCTCCTCCAAGAGGAGATCCTCATGGCTTAGGGAGACTCTCGAAGATGTCGAGAGACATATTGCACCAAGGGGGACTTTCCATGAAAGCAAGAAGTTGAACAGGTATCAAGGATATTTGACCGCCATGAGCACTATCATTCAAAAAGAGCCTTCATCATTCGAAGAAATCGTGAAGCAACAAGTATGGAAGGATGCTATGAATGAAGAATACGA
Organism: Pinus taeda; assembly: GCA_000404065.3. Classification (NCBI taxonomy): domain Eukaryota; kingdom Viridiplantae; phylum Streptophyta; class Pinopsida; order Pinales; family Pinaceae; genus Pinus; species Pinus taeda. The sequence continues at coordinate 108,620 of APFE031600289.1, read as the reverse complement.
GTCAATTATGAAAATCGATGTCTAGGATGTGGTTCCTAGACCCCAGGACAAATCGATTGTCACCTCTAAGTGGCTCTACAAATCAAGCATGGAGCTGATGGAAGTGCAGAAAAGTCCAAGGCTCGCTTTGTTGCTCGAGGCTTCTCTCAAAAGGAAGGTGTAGATTACAATGAGATATTTGCACTTGTTGCCCAATACACCACCATCCGCTCAATCATAGCCCTTGCTGCCTCGCAAGGATGGAACCTACATCAGATGGATGTCAAGACCGCCTTCTTGCATGGTTCAATCAAAGAGGAAGTCTATGTGGAACAACCCGAGGTGTTTGAGGTTCATCGTCGGGAATCTCATGTAAGCAGGTTGAAGAAAGCTCTTTATGGGTTGAAGCAAGCACCCCGGGCTTGGTATGAGAGGATCGATAGCTATCTGATGAAGTTGGGATTCACTAGAAGTGAAGTCGATCTGAACCTTTACTTTAAGGTTGAAAGTGATAAACCTCTCATTCTGGTAGTTTATATGGACGACCTCTTTCTGACAGATGCAGACACTCTCATTCACAAATGTAAGAGGCAATTGGCTTCTGAATTTGAGATGAAGGACTTAGGACGATGCATTATTTCCTAGGGTTGGAGCTCTGGCAAAAGCCACGTGAAATTTTCCTCTCTCAAGGAAAATATGTTGTGAAGATATTGGAAAGATTTGGGATGGTGAACTGCATGCCTGTGACTACTCCAATGGAACTTAACTTTAAAAAGTTATATGGTAGTGTTGTCGGACCTGAGTTGGGAAATGCTTCTGAGTATCATCAACTCATAGGAGCACTGATGTTCTTGGTGAACTCCCGTCCGGACATATGTTTTGCAGTTAACACATTGAGCCAATACATCGTTAAGCCTCATCATATACATTGGATTGCTGCCAAGAATCTTTTGAGATATATTCGGGGCACAATCACTCATGGAATAAGATATACTGCCAGAAATGTGAGGCTACATGGTTATTTTGATGTTGATTGGACTAGCAGTGTGGTGGATCGCAAGAGCACTTTTGGATGTTGTTTTTCTTTGGGTTCTGCTTCGATATCCTAGATGAGCAAGAAGCAGAAATCAGTTGCCTTGAGCATCGTTGAAGCTTAATACATAGCTACTAGTATGGCCTCCTATGAAGTTGTTTGGTTGAGGAAGCTCTTTAGTGAGTTGTTTGGACATGTGTTGGATACCACTGTGATCCTCTACAACAACCAGAGTGGGATTTGGGATCTGATTATCAAAGAATCTCATGTTTCGTGACCGCTCCAAGCATATAGATATCAGATACCACTTTATCTAGGATATGGTACAATGAGCAATAAGGCTCCATCACATTGATACTGATGAGTAGGTCGCCGATATTCTGACAAAGCCCCTGGGGAAGGTCAAATTCTTGGCCTTCCGAGAACGACTTGGAGTTATGGAGAGACCCTCTTATGGGGATCTTGTATGAGATGGACATTGAGCTCTAGGAGCTCCGGGGGGCTTGGGGTACTTCTTGGAGCGGTGAGCAACCATAGGGTGAGTGGTTCAACCTTCCCCTAGTGGTTTGTTGTGTACAGAGTGAGTGGTTCAACCTTCCCCTGTGATACCCCTTAGCGACATGTAGGCATGACGAGTGGTTGATCATTCTCCTTCTGAGACATCCTACCCATGCAGTCTGGGACTGGGAAGTACCTCTCATCTAACCAACGAGTAGAGAAACGAGGATAGGGACCATAGTACTACCGATGGATGCATCATGTACTACCGTACTCCCTATGCTAGGATGACTGATATTGATCTCGGACCAATGGGAATTGACTTCGAGTCAGTAAGAGGGTATGAGACACTCTCTTTTGATTGGAACTGACTTTGGGTCAGTAAGAGTGGTATGCAACACTCTCTTTTGATTGGGACTGACTTCGAGTCAGTAGAGAATGGTATGATACATTCTCGATCACTTCTTCTTCTTTAGTTCAGCAGAGCAGTGCATTGATGGCAGAGATAGTACAGATTGGCAGTTGGATTAGCAAGTGGAGTTCTCCCTAGTTGAGAGTGAGTGTTAAAATTGGCAACTAGGGCCATCTTATTTATGATAGCTGATATTTTTCTTGGATTCCTCTCTTCGAGAGGTGTAGGATTGATCTAGAGATCATCTTATTCTAACATGTACAAATGAAGTTATGAATTTATTTTATGGACAAATTGTCAAGGTCGGCCAGCAAACTCTTGTAGGCTCAGAAGCCCAACAATCACGTTTATTCATCCTCAACGTTTGTTATAAATACATGATGCCTCATCCTCATTTGGACACACTCACTCTTCACACATCTGTTATGCCACTTAACCTGCAAAGCAATACCGAACCGAGAATATGCGAGAAAAATACCGAGAACGAAGAAATATACCCAGAACAAAGAATAGCAAAGATTTTATTACTCAGAGAGAAATGTTCACAGGCCTCTTCGAGGGGGCAACCTCCAATAGAGCAGAGCTCGATTACAAAACAAGACACCATGCTCCTCGCAGGGAGTCTCTATCCTTTATATATGACTCATACATGCAATACCACGGGCCAATACCGTGGGTTTTATTAATACCATCTATCTAATACTACTGCCCATTTATCCTTTATTTAATACTACCGCCCATTTACAACTAATTGTGGTCCCATTTGCAACTAACTGGGTTAACCACTTACAAATATTAATATGGGCTTTATTGACTCTTGACTATGACGTGATCCCATGACATGAATAAGGGGGTTAGGGTGGGACCCTAACAGTGTTGGTGGATAAATCCGATGGAATCCATGCTTGTTTTGGCCTAGTGATTGTGTGGAGATCATGGTAAAGCCTATTACTACATTTTGATTGTGTTGGCCTAGTGATTCGGGATGGATTACAGTAAAGCTTGGTTTTTATTGATGAGGATTAGGTGGTTTAGCCTCGGGATGCCCTGGTTGGTTTTTTTGGTTTGATTCCCACATTCATTCTTGGAATATGGTGTGCGGGTGCATTTTGGTAGAGATAATTGGCTCATCCATTCTATGGTGAGGTGGAATGTGGTAGTCCAATTGTGGGTTGGATTTTTCAATCATCAATAAGAGGTTCTTTCCTCGATATCTTATGTATAAATGTAATAGCTTATATGTGGCTTCTATGGCTAATGTATCCTTGATATTTAGGTTGTTATTATGCTAGTTATAAGCATGTATTATGATATTGATGATATATGGATCTCCTCATGTTTTGATTTGTAAATTAATGAATAATGTATCTATGACCTAATAGATGATAATGCATCTAATGATATAAGGGAACAATGCTTCTTAGTGATTCTCAGATAAATAAGATACCCCTATGCTCATATTTGTTGTTTACTCCTTTAGATTACATATTTGTGATATGTTTGATGAAATTTTTGTCATGGTTAGTAGGGGTCCAGCCAATCCCTTATTCAAGTAATTACATTTGTATCACCATTTCAATGTTATCTTTCTATTCTGAAGGTGTCATTTAGTTCTGGGCAGTGACCTCGATTTGGACCTGAAAAAGTGGCCCAAATCTCTAGGATGCAAGCACATCACTAGGAAGAAAATTCCTTGGATGCTCGCATACCATGTTGTGGGAGTGTCCAGGGTCTTCTGAATGCATGCATACCCATATCAAGGGAGTGTATGGGAGTTTAATGGTCTAAAACCATAGTTGGTCTCAGGGGTTGGCTACGTTAGTGGTTGGGATGTCTCTTGGGAGTTTTATTACTAATGAAGAAGGTATTTGTAATGTGTTTCTTTCGATTCCACTTCCTTAAGGTCACCTAGGAGGTTCTCATCATAGTAACCTCTCGTCACATGTTTACCCCAATTGGTCGGTTACTTGTGTAGATGTGGGAGGAGGGTGTTACAGAGTGCTATTAGAGAATGCTTCACCCCTTGGACTAAATGGGTAGTGTGTGTTGGTCATGCATTCATGTCGGTTGCACAGATGTTAATCATCCTTCTGGTCTATGTGCTTGTCGCATATGCATGGTGTCGGTCATGATTGTAGTGATGTCGCCATGTGAAAAAGGATGTGTTTGTTGTGAAGTGTGTCGTCATGAGTGTATGATTGGTTACATGTTGTTTATTCTTGTGTATCATTAGTGTACATTGGTATGGTTGTTGTCATGCATGAGATCATGGTATGTGTAGTTGATATGGTCATGCATTGATGACTAAACTCTATCTAGAATGATGTCTATGTTTTGAGGCACCTATTTTTTATATGTATATATGTTGTCATGATTATGTTATACATGTTATACTGATTGGTTGATCTTGAAGATGAGATATCCTCCTTGAATTTTGCTAGGATATGTTTGTTTATTGTGATTTGGTTTAGTTGACATAGTATGCCTTGCAAGAAAAATATCAAAATGACTAGCAAGATGGTAGACTACAACTATTCTCCCTACGAATTAGATGAGCAACATGGTGTTGGACACTCTTTTGATTCAAAAGACACATTGAGAATCTTGAAGGAAGAAATAAGGATTTGTAAGGTGGACAAAGACAAAATCATGCAGGCACAAGAGAAATAAGCAGAGGTTAATGCAATACTCCTTTAGAGTTTGTCATAATTGTAGTGACAGGGGCCACTTCAGATTGGCCATGAACAAGAGGACATAAATAATGGGGCATATGGCAGTAGATCTCATGGTGGTTACAAGTGAGATAGAGATGACACGATTAGAGATGGCATATTGTTGGATACTCCAGATAAGAGAGGTGATGGATACAGGTATTATTCTAGTTCTGGTTTTGATAGGCATAATGATCGTCATCGTTATCATCCTTAGAGGAGGAGTGATAGGGGATACTTGCGATATTGAGTTTAAGAAATCAAATCCACTACTTTTGATGGAGACTTGAATAAACCAGAAGATCCAAAGGCTTGGATACTTGGGATGAACAAGTTCTTTGAGTTCAATGAGTACACAGAAAACGTGAAGGCCATAATTACTATCTTTAGTTTTAAAGGTAAACTAGACATATCGTGGGAAGACGTGAAGTGGGTCAAACACATTACGAAGGAGGAATTGAGTTGGCATGAGTTCAAGATGATTTTTAGGAATAAGTACGTGTCAAAAAGGTACTATGATAGTAAGGCCAAATAATTCTATGAGCTAAAGATGGTATTGATGACAAATGAAGAGTATACGACTAAGTTCCTGGAGCTATTGAGGTATGTATTGTATCTTAAAGATGAGAAGGCTAAATTTCAATGTTTTTCAGTGGATTTCCATTAGCATTTAAAGATCAGATTGAGTATGATGAGCCTCGCTCACTTGAGGAAGTTATTGGAAAATTGAAGCATTGCTACGAACATGAAAATCATAGGAATGAATTTCAACAAGGATGAAATGGGAAGGATAAGGATGAAGGTAAGGACAAATGGTAGTCAAAAATAACAAGGCCTTAGAATGCTAAAGAGAGAAAATGTAGCACCACAAAAGAAGTTTAATGCAGCTAAACAAGGACATGGGTCACAACAACAACATAGAGGTGATGGTACTGGACGGTTGGAGTGTTGGACATGTGGTAAGGAACACCTTAGGAGAGATTTTCCACAGAATTAGGGTGGTAGGCATCATATATATAGTGTACAAGAGGCACAAACCGTTGGGGATGTTGGTCAAAGCATTCCCCGCATTTATGCAACAGTGGACAATAAACAGGGAGACCATCAGGCATCTATTATTGAGATGGATGGTAAGATTTGTGATCAAGTTGTTTCTATTTTGATTGACTATGGATCTAATTATAGTTATGTCAGTCCTAACTTGGTGGATAAGTGTGGTTTGAATAAAGAAGTTCATGCAAAATCTTGGTTATTGCAATTGACTACAAGTACAAAGAAAAGAGTGCATCATTGGGGAAGAGTTGGTGCATTTGATTTGAATTGTATGCCTACTGCAACACATTTGAATGTACTATTGTTAGGATCATATATTATGTTGTTGGGCATGGATTGGTTGTACCTTCATATAACTAAGGTGAATTGTTATGACAAAGCCATTAAGTGCTTGGATGAAAATGGGGAACCAAGAGTCTTACAAGGAAAGAAGAAAGACACATCAGTTAGGATGGTGACAATTATGCAGGCCAAATGTAGATGCAGGAAAAGTTGCATGTTATTTTCCATACATATCTCTATTGACAAAGGTAAGTAAGTTGAGGATGTAGATGTTTTGAGTAGGCACCCAGTTCTACAACAGTTTCAGGATGTGTTTCCTGCAGATATTTCAGAGTTTCCACCTCACAGGGAAGTAGAATTTTCTACTGAGTTAGTGCTAGCAGCAGCTCCATCATCAAAATCACCTTACAGGATGAGCATACTTGAGTTGGTAGAGTTAAAGCTGCAGTTGAAGGAAATGTTGGATAACGGATATGTTAGGCCAAGTGTATCACCTTGGGGTGCACTGATATTGTTTGTGAAGAAGAAGAACAACACTCTCATATTATGGATTGACTACAGGTAGTTAAACAAAGTGACCATCAAGAACAGGTATTCGTTACCGAGGATTGATAACTTATTCGATCAATTGAAGGGAGAAATAGTGTTCTCAAAGATTGATCTGAGATTCGGATATCATCAAGTACACATTAAAGAAGAAGAAATCTAGAAGACAATTTTTCAAACTAGGTACAAACATTATGAGTTTGTTGTAGTTCCATTCGCTTTGACTAACGCTCCAGCTACTTTAATGTGCTTGATGAGTAGTGTGTTACTTCCACATTTGGAAAATTTTGTTATTGTGTTCATTGATGATATATTGGTATATTCTAAAAATGAAGAAGAAGATGTCGAGCATTTAACAATAGTGTTGAGTTTGTTGAGAAAGCATCAGTTGTATGCTAAGCTCAACAAGTTTAGTTTCTTTGAGACTGAGGTACATTACTTGGGACATGTTTTCTCTAAGGAGGGCATAACAATGGATCCAAAGAAGATAAGAGTTTTCATGGAGTGGGAAGATCCTAGGAATGTAGATGAGGTGATATATTTCATGGGATTGGCAGGTTACTACATGAGGTTCATCAAAAACTTCTCGTTGATCACTTATCGTACCACATTGCTGTAGAGGAAAGGTAAGAAGTTTGAATGTACAAAGGAGTGTGCAACCAGTTTGGAGGAACTTAAGCAGTTGCTGACACATGCACCAGTTTTAAAGATTGCATATCTATACAAGGAGTTTTTAGTATATACAAATGCTTGCAAGAGAGGCCTTGGTGGAGTCTTTATGTAGGAAGGACAGGTAGTGTTCTATGAGTCACGGAAACTAAATGAACATGAGCAAAACTATCTGACACATGATCTTGAGTTGGCAATGATCATACATGCATTGAAGATGTGGAGGAAATATATTATTGGCAGGAGGTTTGTACTAATGAGTGATCATAGTGGGTTGAGATACTTGTTTGACCAGTTGATTCTGAATGACAAGCAAGCTAGATGGTTGGCCATGATCAATGAGTTCAATTTTGAGATCATATACATCAAAGGAAAGGAGAACAATGTTGCATATGCTCTTAGAAGGTGGATATAGGTAAATGATATAGCAATTATGAGTTCCTATGGGACAAACCTACAGGATAGGATCTTTCAGGCAGGTCAACAGGATGTCAGGTATTTGGATATTGTGCATAGGTTGTAGCAAAGTATAGGTATAGGTACAAGTGGTGGTACAACTACAGGTATAGGTAGTAGTACAGGTACACGTACAAGTAGCAGTACAAATGCACGTGGATAGGATGTGGACTATCATCTCAAGACAAATGGATTGGTTAGATTTAGGGAAAAGATATATGTGCCAGATAGAAGCAAGCTCAAGAAGGTAATCTTGAGGGTCTTTCATACAAAACCGTATTCAGGTCAACCAGGTTATCAGAAGACATTGACTTAGTGAAGAAGTTTTATTATTGGCCGAATTTGAAGAAGGATGTAGCAGATTTTGTGGCTAGGTGTTTTGATTGTCAGCAAGTGAAGGAAGAGTGTAAGCATCTAGGTGGACTGTTACAACCGATTGCGATTCTAGAGTGGAAATGGAAGGTCATTTCCATGGAATTTATCACAGGATTTCCAAGGATAGTGAGACAACATGATTCCATTATGGTAGTGGTGGACAGGTTGAAAAAGGTAGCGCACTTCACTCCAGTGATGTCTACATTCTCAACTAGAGATGTAGCACAGGTATTCATTAGATATGTGGTTAGATTACATGGAATTCCAAAGAAGATTGTGTCAAATAGGGATGCAAAGTTTACTTCCAAGTTTTGGAAGGAGTTGTCTGCAGGTTTGGGCACAACTTATCATCCGCAGATAGATGGACAAATAGAGAGGGTCAATAGGATATTGGAGGACATGCTGAGGATGTATGTGGTGCATCAGCAACGAAAGTGGGAAGAGTGTCTTCCACTGGTAGAGTTCACTTACAACAATGGGTATTAGGAATATTTGAAGATGATTATGTTTGAGGCATTATATGGGTGGAATTGCAATACTCCCATCAGTTGGAGTGATCCAGTTAACAGGTTGTTGATTGGACCGAACATGTTAGCAGGCATGGAGTGGGAAATACAAGTAATCAAGAAGAATCTAAACACAACACAGGATAGGCAGAAGATCTATGCATATCAAAGCAGTTTGTTCAATGAGCTCCAGGTTGGGGAACATATGTACTTACGCATCAAACTGAAGAAGAGATCCTTGTGGATACGATCATGTGCCAAGTTGGCACCCCGGTTTTGTGGACCTTTCAAGATTATTGAGAGGATTGATCTAGTAGACTATCGACTTGCACTGCCTCCGATAGTGAAATTCCATGATGTTTTCCATGTGTCATTGGTTAAGAATTATGTTAAAGATGGTGGTCATGTGATTGACTGGTTTGTATTGCAAGTGGAACCAGATCGAGAATTCCATCCGGAGCCTCAATGTATATTGCAAAAAAAGGTGCTCATGCTCTAAAACCGAACAATCGAGTAGGTTAAAATGTAGTGGAAGCACTTTGGGCCCGATGAAGCTACATGGGATATGGCAGATCAGATGCGGGCTATGTATCCTTCATTGATTTCCATTTGAGGCAAAGGAGATTTAATATGATGTTTGGTATATGTTTTGGCATATGTTTTGGTGATATTTGGTATATGTACATATGTATATGGATGTAAATACTGCCATGAGATATATTATAAAGCTCCACTAAGTGGTATGGGTGTCATGTCATTATGATGTTATGCTTGTTATGTTGTTATGTTGGTTTTCTTTATAGTGAGGTGATCATTGTAAATACTAAATCAAGTTATGTAATAAAGCTCCATGGGAAGTATGTTTTCTTTTCAGCGGTTTTGCTGAGGTATAGGTGTGGTTGAAAACCGAGGACAGTGTCCCCCAAGAGGGAGGGTTTTGTAATAGCCCCGGTGAAAATTCCATGTAATAAAAGTTAATAAAGGAAAAATAATAACCACGATTGATGGGACACTTATTCCAAGATGAATGTTGGGCAAGACATCCCAGTGTGGATGTTCATTAGTTTATTATGGCTAAGTAAATTGGCAAAGGCAATGGATAAGGCTTTGGAAAGGAAAAAAGGCATTTTTAGCACATTTAGCTATAAAAATAATAGAAATTAGTAGAAAAGGAAGGTGATGATCAGGATCTTGTGGGGAGGCCCCCAAGATCTGAAAAATTACAATGTTAGAAAGAAAATGAGAGAACACGGTAAATAAAACCACAAAGAAACTTTTTATCAGAATGGATAATAACTATAAAAGCTACATTGTGGTGGAAAATCTGTCTTTTTACAAAATATGACTTGTTACTTATAGAATTTTTCAGTTATAATACCACAGGTAAATTCCATGGGTGAATGAATACCATGGGTGGATGTCACAATTCCATGGGCAAATACCATGGGTGAATGAATACAATGGGTGGATGCCACTTACAATACCATGGGTGGATGTCACTTACAATACCATGGGTGGATAAATACCATGGGTGGTGTTGTGGCCAACAAAAACCCCCCTTTTTATTTAGTATTAGTAATAAAACTAAATAAATGGGGACCCTTCTTAAAAAATAAAAAACTAGCACTTATAATTCCCTTGGAATAAAGCACACTATCATAAACTTAGGAAAAATATCCACAAAACCCAAAAATCCTAAGTATTATGATAAGTTTCAAATAAAATCATTCTCCTAACAATAAACATCGCATCGCAAAAGGGTAATGGAGGATATCATATAAACAAACTTTCGAAATTGCGAAAACGCGATAATGCGAGATCACACACCTTACAGATTCATCGCACATCGCAGATGTCATATGTCGCAAGCACCCCTTAAGATAAAACATCTCGATCTTGCGATATGCGATAAAGCATCTCGCAATCGCACAAAGAAATAAATGATTGTTAACGAAAAGGATTAGCGATATGGCGATTTGCAATATTACGAAGAAAATTACAAAATTGTTTTATCGCAGATCAACATGGCTCATTTTTCAATGAAATATTTCTCGTAATCCGATACCGCGTTATGGGCATTAATGTTAACTTAGTGGTTTATTGATGGTCATTTATGAGAAAAGATTTAGATTTGATCGAAAGGTTGTTTCACGTAGGGTGATATATTTGATATGATTTCAAAATTAAGAGCTTTCCTGTCATCTTATCACTTTCCATTATTCTTTCCTTACTTGTAAATTTGCAAGAGCAGCAAGCAGAATAATATACAGAGCAATGTATGGAACGTAATGGGGAAGAAGGGAAAAGCTCCGATTGCTGAGAAAACAGAGATGACGCCCTTATTCACAGACACAACTTGTACCAGAGAAGCTAACATATCCACTTGGGAAGGCATGTACAGTCTGTTGGAAGAAGAAAACCCTAGAGTTATGGAAGTTACAGTTATAACAGACGCACGCGGGTCATCTAAAGCATCACTTACTGAACTTACATGCTCATTCCTGCACCGCATAGCAGCAATGCCTAAGATACTTCCCTACATAGACATAGTCAAGTGGGTATTGGATAGCGCTAATATGACAGACAGGAAATTCAAGTCTCGGAGCCAGGAGCTTATTGGGTCATTTACCCCACATGATTTAAGACTTATGTATCATTTACCAGAGCCGCAAGCAAGCTACAACAAGTAGTTCATGGAGAAATTCGCCGAGGAGAACGAAGACTTGGTGGAGTGCACCAAGAACTGGTCAGCAAAGGAAGAACCATTGAAAAAGGACAAACATGGTATGTACAGTACTGGTTCCCTCTCCTCCCCGTATTGTTTTCCTACTGCTACATTATGTAGGCTATTTGGAAGGCCTGATATCAACAAGTTTTCATCCGAGTGGCTACCCCTATTAGATGCGGCCACTAATGCCACTATTATGGATTGGGCCCAAATATTTTCTGATAATTTAGCCTTGGCTATTTGGAACTACTGGTCTAAGAGAACTCCCTCTCAGAGGATTTATCCTCCTTTATTTTCAGTTGCTTATGTTATGGATGCAATCTGTTCTGTTTCTAGATTTCCTCTAATGGGTTGGAAGGGGACTATACAGAATCCCTTGCCTATTCACGTCTACAATAAGGAATTGTGGGATTCCAAGTTCATCCCATATTTTTACAGAATTTGTCATGGAGTTATGTTACCTCTTCACAGAATGTGGTACAATAAAGATGCCCCAAGATTTCCCCCCGAAGCTGAAGTTGATATTCTCCCTGTCGGAAGATGGTTTGGAGAAGAGTTTTTCACTCACATCAGAGTATTTGGAAGCATTGCTTCCCCTCATGTGATTCCCTTGTATGTTCCTAATAAGTTATTGGCCCATGAGATTGCCTACCAGACCTACGGGGTTGGAGGAATGAGCAAAGAATTGAAAGACAAGAAAAATGTCGTCTGGCTGCAATTTCCTGTGGCCTGCAGGGCCTTTTCACTATTTGATTTAGGTCATGCATTCAGAGAAGTAGATAACATGCTGATTCTACAACAGTTTAAATTTCAAGGGAGACAATTCGATCCCTTTGATGTAATTAAGAATTTTACTACAGCTGTCAAGATAAAGGTATTCACTAAAGAAGATGATCTCTTTGATGACATCTTCCAGCAGAAAAACACACTGAACGACATTTTGCACATGGCTCAAATTCAATTTGGCCCAGCGGAATTCCAAGAATTCAAATTCTATAGGGAGCAGAGATTAGCAAACATCCCCTTGGATAAATAGTGCTTAGAACCAATAAGGGAGCGAACTCCCTACATCAGTTTAAGTGGAAGCTCAGGCACAGACAAGTCCAGGTCTAAGTCTGGGAAAGAATCACTAGAACGCTCTAAACGGTATGAGAGTGAACATGATAAAAGTGAAGGGCCAGTTAGGGATATTGCCCAATCTAAAGAGCACCTAGAGCAACAAGTTTTGACGACACCATAGGTGAAGGTTCCTGCTCCCCTCATCCAGCCACCAAAGCGAGTAAGAACTAAGTTGGAGAAAGAATGGGAAACATTTAATGAACCGATCAATATCGGGGAGCAGAACATTAAGGCACCTGAGAATACAATGCAGACAATGAAGATATGGTCATTGAAACAGTCTGCAATGCTCCAGAAATGGAGCATATTCCCATGGCCCCATCATCTGAAATCATGCTAAAGATAAAGGAGATTCCTCCACTAGATGTATTTTATAATACGTAGCACAAAGTAGTGGTAATAAGACAAAGAAAGAAATGAAAATTAGATAGCATTCTCTCACCTGAGGTAGAGTAGCTAGATGCCCTCTAGCGAGACCCTACCACTGATCCTACAGAAAATTTGACTAAGTTATCCTAGATCGCAAGAGCCTATGCTTCTTCTACTATCGATAAAGCATATGAATCATAACTATTATTTAAGGATAAGGAGGAAAAAATCATAGTTTTGCAACAACAGTTACAGCAGGCTAGTGCTAACCGAGAAGCGGAAGAGAAATTAGAAAAATTATAATAGGAGTTTCAACAGATGCAGCTGGGGTATCAAAGCAATTTGGCCGAAAAAGAAAATCAATTATAGGCCATGCTAGAAATGCATAAAGATGTCCCCAAAGTTACAGAATTTGTCTCAGAAGCCCTTGCTTTGAATGACCAACTCTTGCAACAGCAAGATGCACTTTGCCAAGGAATATCGCAATGGAGCTCCCATTGCGAGATGAGTGACAAAATTACAATTCAAGTCATAGACTTACGACTCGATTATGATTTAATTAATAAGAAAATTTCTAATTATTTTATTTGGCAAGAATCAGAGGAAGGGAAGAAAACAAGCTTGCTCAAAATCAATGAAGCCCACAAAGAAATGATGTTCAATAAGTGGGATGCACAAATTAAAAAGGTAGAACAGGCAGCGAAAGAAGCAGCGACAACTGCGAGCAATGTCATTAACTGTGTCAATGAAAATATGCATAGAGCAAACCTGATATCAGAAACCACTCCGGCATTTCTCCCAAAGGCACAACAACTACAGACAAACTGGAGACAGAAAGCTGAAGAAAAGGTAGAGTCAATCAAGAAGTTAACCAAGTTGAATTGGGAGACTTACTGGTAGTACTTGGTTAAACGGCACAGTGAATGCATGACTCTGAAATGCCTTACAAATTCTGCCGAAAAGATAGCGCCAACACTTGCCGATTCTGTTTTCTCAAGACAACTAAAATCAGAGGTCGGCCAACCGACACTCCTGAAGCCGATGCTGAATGCTTGTGATCTTAGAGAACAGATACATAATTAATTTTCAGATATAGTTTTATTTTTATTTCTGATTTTGTTTTTCCTTAGATGAGGACGGTCATTTAAACCTCCTCCTATATTTTGTAATAAACTATTTTTAATCTTTAGTTAGTAGTATTTTAACCCCTCTCATGCATTTAGAGAGGGGTCCAAAAATTTGTCAAAAATATTTCTTCAGAACATACACTTCTACAACCTCTGAGGAGATTTTGATGAATGAATGGAATGAGATTTATTGATATCCGTGTTTAATGTCTGCTACTGAAATGCATTTCTGTACTCTTAGTAGATATTGAATTAGGAGAAGATAAATCTATATTGCTGAATCTCATGAGTAGGACTTGTTATCAATGGTACTTTTATCTCTTAATGATTTCTTCTTATGTGTCAAAGTAATATTTTATGTTCAGTTGTTTATATATGAAAGCTTGAATGTTTGAGTTATCATTTGACACTTTTGTACAGTGGTGACTATTCTGTTTATGCTTAATGTATGAATAACTTACTATGAGATATGCTTCTCACAATTGTTTCGGCTAATTTCTTATACGAAACAATTCATTTTTAATGAATTCTTTTCTTGTAGTAATTGAATGATCTTTATTACCGATTACTGTTAGAAATTATTTTAGATCGCATAAGTGAAGAATTAATCTTGGGTTAGCTTTAGAGTTAGATGTTTCCGTTTATTAGAATAAAATTGCATGTTTTAGATTAGATATATATTAAAAGCATTCTAGGAAGAAACCTTTTAGTAAGGAAAACATCAATTCTTATCATCATCAAACAAATTGGGAAACTGGTCCCATTATCCCCAGTCGGACCCACCATCCCAAACGGCAAAGGAGCTGCTTTCAAGGTCCTGACTGGCTGGGTATCCCCCTTGTTGTAGACCCGATTTATCTGGGCTTCAACATATTTGGTGCTAGAAGGAGGGCCCAAACTGTGAATGGCTAGTAAATCTAAATCTAAATACCATTCTGAGCGTAAATTGCCCTCAACATCTCCCCCGACTTCTCCATTGCATTCTGAGTCTTTAAATCCCAAGCAAGAAGTTGAGAAAACAACAACCGTTGCCACAAACCCAAACATTTCAAATAGATCTACTATCGAACCTCCTGAAGTTGAGTCTTTGATTCATAAACTTCAGTGATCTTCCATATCACCGCAAAAGTCTGAAATATCTCAAGGTAGTGTGACTTCGTAATACAATCCTTCTCATCCTCTCACCAGATTACAGAGTGAAAAGTTTGGTATCGAACCAGCTGAATTACCTCTACCTAAAAGGAAAAGAGCAAGGAAATCACCTCAAGGGTTTGATAGTGAGACTCTTTCATCATCAACATCCATTTCGATTTCTCCATTGCAAAGTCAACCATCCACCCCTCCACTTCATATTGTTTTCCATCAGACTACTGGAACTTTAACTCCTCATCCCTACCACAAGGGACTTCGTCTACGCTTTCCTATGTTAGTAGTTCAACGATGGCTCAAAACCCATGGAATAATCCAAGGGCAGTCTCAATGCCTGCGCCCTTGAGTCAATTACCGGCCCATCCTGAAAAATGGCTGCCCAAATTCAATCCTGAAGCAGGCATGCTAGCAGAAGAACACATAAACAACTTTATGTTATCAATAAATTTAAATGAAGTTACAAATGAAGACGTTGTTGTTAGACTTTTTCCTTATACTTTACAAGCAGCAGCTGGATCCTGGTATTTTTCGTTACCATTAGGATCCATTACAAGTTGGGACATTTTCTAAGAGCAATTCTTAAAAAAGTTCGGCGATGATAGGTCTACAACAATATTGATCAATGATCTATCGAATCTTAAGACTGAATCAAGAGAACTTATCAAAGATTTTAACTCATGTTTCAACAAGATTTTGAATAAAATTCCGACCGCTTCCAAGCCTAGTGAAGAATTTCGAAGCGAATGGTACATATCTGCTTTGCCATTGAACATAGCAATCTTTGTCGATAGGGTTACCAAGACAACATTGGCCAAAAACATGAAGGAAGTGATAGCGGTAGAAAAACATATCTTAGCTTTAGAAAAGAAAAACATTGTTGATGAAAGAAAATCTAAGAAGCTTACTTTTAGAGATGACCCAAAGAAAAAGCAATTAAAGGACCCATTTGATTTAGAAGGATAGCAAAAAGTTTTAAAAACCATGTCTAATGAAATGGTTGACATTAAAAGACAAGTAGCAGAGACTTCTTCTAAGAAACCCTACAAGCCTTACAGAAAAAATCCTTCAACTGATTCAAAGCCTCCCAATGCTATAACAAATGTAGAATCTAAAGGAGAAGAAGAGGAAGTTTCTACTGAAGAACCTATTGATGAAGATGAAGTTGTAGAGCTAGAGGGAATGTGAGACTTCATTCTTGCAGACGAGGAGGATCAAGATGCATCACCAGTTAGTACCAAAAGTAGAAATCAACTTGATCCGCCACAACCTAGTTCTAAACAGAAGAGCGCAAGCTCGATATCCAAGGATAAAGTCACAGGTAAGAAATTATCAGCAAAAGCGACTCAAAGAAGTCCAGTGCAATTCAATTCATCAACTCCATCTAAAACACTTATTGTTTCTGATGAGATGGAGTATAATATCGTTGAAGACATGAAGAAGACTAGGGCTAACATTACTTTTCATGAACTGAGCAAATTAAAACATCAACAAAAACTACTTTTGAAAGAGTTACATGCAATACCCGTTGCACCTCTTCCTGCTGCTATAATCTTGCAAGCTTCTCATGAGATGGGAAGACCTCCAACTAATATGGCAAATAAAGTTGACCCAAATGATATTGCTTTAATTGGAGGTAGGTCAAAATCCCATACTCCCCCATTCCTTCTTACCTACGAAATTTTCAATAAAAACTTGCATAACTGTTTGGTAGATTTAGGAGCTTCATATAATATTTTGCCTAGAAAAATATGTGCAAAGTTAAACGTCCAACCTCAAAAATCTGCAGTACGCATAGTTCAGCTAGACCAATCTCAAGTTGAAGTAATTGGTGAACTAAATCAAGTTACCATAAGGTTGTCATCCAATCCAAAGGGATGTCAAGTCATTGATATTTTAGTTGCAGACATTCCTGAATTTTATGGTTTAATTCTTAGTAGGGATTGGTATGAAAATATTCATGGATACTTTGCGGCCGATTGGTCACACATGTGGCTCCATTACAATGGTAAACCAAATCAGATAAAGGTTAAGTGAGAAAAACACCAAAAATACATAGTGACAGAATTGGAAGGTGAAAATGAACCTATAGCATACAACAACAATATAACTGGCAACTGTTCTGTTGAGCCTTTCTTAGGAAATTCTAATTCTCATACTTCACCTTATTTAGAACATTTTGTTTTGTCTTAAGTAGAAACTTTTTCTCAAATAGATAGTTCTAAATGCGTCAATTTTGTAGATAGTCCTGTAAATACTTCTCTATTTTGGAAATTATTTTTTGACGGTTCTAAGTCTAATGATGGAGCAGGAGCAGGATGTGTATTAGTTAGTCCAGAAGGGAATAAAACTATGCTACCCTGTAGACTTGAGTTCGATTGCACAAGCAACACTGCGGAATACGAAGCTCTAGTACAAAGGTTGTACAAGGCAATCAGACTAGACAACAAGTATCTACAAGTCTTTGGAGACTCTGAGATTGTTATTAAACATGTACGAAATACTATACATTTTCTATCAGGTAAGTTAAAGAATTATCAGTCTTTAGTGCAAGATCTGATTGAACATTTTATAGCATTCAATATTTCATCCATTCCTAGACTTCAAAATGCTAGTGCTGACCTCCTCGCTAATGTAGCTTCCAAGCTCATTCCCTCAGAAGACTATAGCCCAAATAGATTCTCAATCAAATTGATCTTTAGGCCCTCCATCCCTGATAACGTTACCAACTGGAGAATTTTTAATGATGATCCTGATATTGTACGTTTCCTGACATCAAAAGGATCTTACTCTAATCAGATAATTTATGAGGACCAACATGACAAGTAGTTACAACAAGAGAGCACGAATAATACAATACCAAAATCTGTAGTCAAGTTGGAAGACCTATATGATTTGAAAGATAGATTTAAAAGGTCTACCAATTCAAAACTTCAGAGTTCAACTCTGAACTATGAATTAGTAAACCTAGGAACGGATACGAAGCCACAGAATATCAACCTAGGTCTTGGCCTAGCCCCAGAAGAAAAGTTAGCCTTTGTTCGGCTCTTGAAACAGTATAAAAGTGTCTTTGCATGGAATTACGATGACCTTAAGACTTACGACACTTCAATCATTCAACATACTATCCCAATGATAGCTGATGAAAAACCTGTCCAGCAAAAGATGAGGAAGATCCATCCTAATCTTGAAAGTCAGATTAAATATGAGCTCAATAAATTATTGAAATCCAAAATTATTTTTCTCGTTTGACATTCTAGATGGGTTTCCAATATGGTTCCAGTCAGAAAGAAAAATGGGGACATTAGAATTTGTATTGACTTTCGAAATCTTAACAATGCCTGCCAAAAGGATAATTTTCCCCTGCCTCCTGTGGAACAAATATTGCAAGTGGTTACAGAATTAGAATTAATGTCCTTTTTAGATGGTTTCTCTGGCTACAACCAAGTTTTGGTCCATCTAGCTAAAAACCATTCAGAACCAAATGGGGTACTTATGCATATTAAAATATTCCTTTTGGGCTCACTAACGTTGGCACCACATTTTAGAGGGCCATGGATATCGCATTTAAGGGATTAGTAAACAAATCAATGGTGATTTACTTGGATGACATAATAGTATATTCTAAAAAATGTAGTAATCACTTCAAATATTTAAAGCGGATCTTCCAACGTTGTCAAAGGTATGGGATTTCACTTAATCCAAAAAAGTCCTTTTTTGCATTAAGTGAAGGAAAACTTCTTGGATTTATAGTGTCAAAATCCGGAATCTATATTGATCCAAATATAATTAAGGAAATTTCCGAAATATCCTTACCAAATAATAAGAAAGCAATGCAACCCTTCCTTGGCCAAATTAATTTCGTTAAAAGATTTGTTCCAGACTTATCAAGAATTGTGTCGCCATTACAAGCAATAATTAAGAAGAATTCACTCTTTAGATGGGGCCAAGTAGAGTCTGAAGCGTTCAAATTGATTAAGCAAGCGATTGTTAATGTCCCATCCCTAGCAACTCCAAATGTTTTTGATCCTGTCATTTTGTATACATTTTCCTCTGACAAGTCATATGCTGCAATACTCATGCAAGCCAATCAAGACAAGGCGGAAGCCCCAATTGCCTTCTTTAGTTCAAATTTACAAGGGGCTGAATTAAATTATTCTGACATTGAGAAACAAGCATATGTTGTTTTCAAAGCAATCAAACATTTTAGACCCTTTTTTATTAAGACCCATACAAAGATAATAGTGTCGTTTCCAGCGGTAAGAAATCTCTTAGTGCAGAAACACATGGGTGAAAAGAGAGCAAATTGGGTCACTACCCTCCAAGAATACGATGCTGAGATCAGGCCAGCAAATATTGTAAAAGGTCAAGGCTTTTGCAAGATGTTTGCCGGAGCATCGCTTATTTCTGAAATACCATCTCCAAATCAAGAGGTACAAATGTATGAGGTAAGCCTAAATGATATTGAATCGAGATATGCTGATATCATGTTTTATTTAAAAAATGGATATGCTCCTTCAAACTGAATTATACAAAGAAAAGAGCCCTATGATTGAATGCCAAGTAGTATCAACTCGTAAATGATGTGCTTTTTATGATGAATTATGATTTTGTTCTTCTATGATGTCTTGAGAAATCTGAAGTTGAAAAAGTGTTGCAGGAACTCCATGATGGACCAACAGGTGGACATTATGCGGGAGATGCTACAACACATAAAATTTTGCACGCTGGATATTATTGGCCTACACTTTTTAAAGATGCACATAGCTACATAAGGAAATGTCAAGTTTGTCAAACTACTACTGGAAGACAGAAGAAACCATCATTGCCATTGCAACCAGTCAATATCGATCAACCATTTGATCAATGGGGATTGGATATAATAGGTGAGATCGTTCCTCACTCTTCTAAACAGCATAGGTACATCCTTATAGCTACAGATTATCTTACTAAATGGGTAGAAGCAGTTCCTCTCAAGATAGCTAATGCTGAACATATCATCGATTTCATAGATCAGTTCATAATTGCCAAGTTTGGTTTACCTTCTGCTTTAATGTTTGACAATGCATCATATTTTTCTGGCAATGCTATGACTGATTTTGCACTTAAAAGAGGTTTTAAGCTTAAATATTCTACCAATTATTACCCACAAGGGAACGGGTTGACCTAATCAACAAATAAAAACTTAATCAAAATCATTAAGCGAACCATTGATCAAAATCATAAAAATTGGCAAAAACCTTTGATGTATGTTCTTTGGGCAGACCGAATAACTCAAAAGGCTTCCATTGGCACTTCTCCCTTTAATTTAGTTTATGGGAAAGAAGTAGTTCTCCCAACTCATCTAGCAATTCCTTCTTTAGCCTTAGTTCAATTTATTGACGAAACACCAACTTCATCTTTACAACTAAGACAACTGCAAATCCTTAAGCTAGAAGGGCAATGAGAATAGGCTAAAATTACACATGCTCATCATCAAGCATTAGTAAAGGCTTGCTTTGATTCAAAAAGTATCTAGGAAGGATTTTCAAATCAGATATTTAGTATTGAAATGGGATAAGGCTCACGAAGAAAAAGGCAAACATTCTAAATTCCAACGAATGTGGCTTGGACCATTCCAAATTGTTGAAATTATAGGTCCATCAACTTTCATGTTGCAAGATTTAGCAGGGAAAAGAGAATCTTTACCTATTAATGGGAAGATCGTTAAAAAATACTTTACATAGAAGATGACCTCTTTCTATTTTTGTAAATTATTGTTTATAGCTTTATTTTGATAATAAAACAGGTTGTAAATGGTTACCTTTGTATTTCACGAAAAATATAGGTGTTTCTTTTAAATTTTATTTTTTTCGCTTGTATAAATAGAACTGATTTGGAAAACTAATCATTATTATTGAAAGATACAGTCAAATGCTACAAGCTTGAAAATTTTACTAGTTTCAGCCTTACGAATTTTGACAAAAACAACCTTTAGTGGGAATTTGTTTTATATCAGTCATGAAAAGCATCAATAACAAAATGAAGGTTCTTTGTATAAAAGCTATCTTCAAAAAACTCTATAATTTTCGTCCAGAGCTATTCTTAAGGAACCAATGACGTCCTCCCAACCTAGGAAATTACAAGTTTCAAAGAGTAATCCAATGATACACTATAGACTTAAAGAATAAGAGGTCTCATCACGAGCCAACTTATCATGATCATAGAGATTATAACTTGTTGACATTGCAAAACTACATACCAAAACTAGGCAATGACTCAAGATTGTTGAAATCAAAAGACAAGGGGTCTCATCACGAGCCAGCTTGTTCAACAAAGTTATAAATCAAGTGAATGGCACTATCCAAATTTGGCTACCAAACCAAGACATTGTTCTTTAAGAATTAAAAAAAAAAAAAGCAATAAGTGTGGATATGGATTTATCTTTGAAAATTGTATATTTCTCGAAGTAGGATACAAGATCATTGTTGGGTAACAGGTAACCCTGTCGAGGCTATGAATGCCTGCTGGAGGCAGAGGCTCTACCTATGAAAAATGAGCATACTTAGAACTGATTTACAAAGATGTCTTTGTTTTTATCTTTATAAACCAAGTAGTGGCTGATGTAAATACAACGACTAGCTTTGGGAAGAAAATAATCAAAATTAGCACGAAAGAAACAAACTACCATTAATGGCTAAGAGCATGATGCACTTTATATTTCTATAATAAAGTTTGATTTTCCAGAGAACTTTTCTGTTTTGGAAGTTTTAGAAAATTCAAAAGATAATCAGAGATAACTGGTTCTTCCTAGTGAATCGCCAATTCTTGTGGCCAACAACAACCCCTATTTTTATTTAGTATTAATAATAAAACTAAATAAATGGGAACCCTTCGTAAAAATAAAAAACTAGCACTTATAATTCCCTTGGAATAAAACACACTATCATAAACTTAGGAAAAATATCCGCAAAACCCAAAAATCCTAAGTATTATGGTAAGTTTCAAATAAAATCGTTCTCCTAACAATAAACATCGCATCGCAAAATGGTAATGGAGGATATCATATAAACAAACTTTCAAAATTGCGAAAACGCGATAATGCGAGATCACGCACCTTACATATTCATCGCACATCACAGATGTCATATTTCACAAGAACCACCTAAGATAAAACATCCTGATCCTGCGATATGCGATAAAGCATCTCGCAAATCACATATCGTAATCGTACAAAGAAATAAATGATTGTTAACGAAAAGGATTAGCGATATGGCGATCTGCGATATTGCGAAGCAAATCGCAAATCAATAGAGCTCATTGTTCAATGAAATATTTCTCGTAATCCAATACCATGTTATGGGTATTAATGTTAACTTAGTGGTTTATTGATGGTCATTTATGAGAAAAGATTTAGATCTGATCGAAAGGTTGTTTCACGTAGGGTGATATATTTCATATGATTTCGAAATTAAGAGCTTTCCCGTCATCTTATCACTTACCATTATTCTTTCCTTACTTGTAAATTTGCAGGAGCAACAAGTAGAATAATATACAAAGCAATGTACATAACGTAATGGGGAAGAAGGGAAAAGCTCCAATTGCTAAGAAAACAGAGATGACGCCCTTATTCACAGACACCACTTATACCAGAGAAGCCAGCATATCCACTTGGGAAGGCATGTATAATTTGTTGAAAGAAGAAAACCCTAGAGTTATGGAAGTTACAGTTATAGCAGATGCATGTGGGTTATCTGAAACATCGCTTACTAAACTTGCATGCTCATTCTTGCACCGCATAGCAGCAAGGCCTAAAATACTTCCCTACACAGACATGGTCAAGTGGGTATTGGATAGCGCTGATATAACAGACAAGCAATTCAAGTCTCGGAACTAGCAGCTTATTGGGTCATTTACCCCACAGGATTTAAGACTTATGTATCATTTACCAGAACCGCAAGCAAGCTACAACAAGCAGTTCGTGGAGAAATTCGCCAAAGAGAACGAAGACTTGGTGGAGTGCACCAAGAACTGGTCAGCAAAGCAAGAACCATTGAAAAAGGATAAACATGGTATGTACAGTACTAGTTCCCTCTCCTCCCCTTATTGTTTTGTTACTGCTATGCTATGTAGGCTAATTGGAAGGCCTGATATCAACAAGTTTTCATCCGAGTGGCTACCCCTATTAGATGCGGCCACTAACGCCACTATTATGGATTGGGGCCAGATATTTTCTGATAATTTAGCCTCAGCTATTTGGAACTATCGATCTAAGAGAACTCCCTCTCAGAGGATTTATCCTCCTTTCTTTTTAGCTGCTTATGTTATGTATGCAATCTGTTCTGTTTCTATATTTCCTCTAACGGGTTGGAAGTGGACTATACAGAATCCCTTGCCTATTCACGTCTACCATAAGGGATTGTGAGATTCCAAGTTCATCCCATACTTTTACAGAATTTGTCATGGAGTTATGTTACCTCTTCACAGAATGTTGTACAATAAAGACGCCCCAAGATTTTCCCCCAAAGTTGAAGTAGATATTCTCCCTGTCAGAAGATGGTTTGGAGAAGAGTTTTTCACTTACATCAGAGTATTTTGAAGCATTGCTTCCCCTCATGTGCTTCCCTTGTATGTTCCTGATAAGTAATTGGCCCGTGAGATTGCCTACCAGACCTGTGGGGTTGGAGGAATGAGCAAAGAATTGAAAGACAAGAAAAAAGCCATTTGGCCACAATTTCCTGTGGCCTACGGGGCCTTTTCACTGTTTTATTTAGGTCATGCCTTTAGAGAAGTAGACAACATGCTGAGTCTACGACTATTTAAAATTCCAAGGAAGACAATTCAATCCCTTTGATGTAATTAAGAATTTTACTACGGCTATCAAGATATAGGTATTCACTAAAGAAGATGATCTCTTTGATGACATCTTCTAGCAGAAGAACATGCTGAAAGACATTTTGTATATAGATCAAATTCAATTTGGCCTAGCAGAATTCCAAGAATTCAAACTCTATAAGGAGCGGAGATTAGAAAACATCCCCTTGGATAAATTGCGCTTAGAACCAATAAGGGATCCAACTCCCTACATCAGTTTAAGTGGAAGCTCGGGTACAGACAAGTCCAGATCTAAGTCTGGGAAAGAATCACCAAAATGCTCTAAACTGTCCGAGAGTGACCATAATAAAAGTGAAGAGTGAGTCAAGGATACTGCCCAATCTAAAGAGCACCCACAGCAACAAGTTTTGTCGACACCACAGGTGAAGGTTCCTACTCCCCTCATCCAGTCACCAAAGCCAGTAAGAACTGAGCTGGAGAAAGAGTGGGAAACATTTAATGAACTGATCAATATCGAGGAGCAGAACATGAAGACACCTGAGAATACAGTGCAGAAAATGACATATATGGTCATTGAAACAGGTGGCAATGCTCCAAAAATGGAGCATATTCCCATGGTCCCATCATCTGAAATCATGCTAAATATAGAGGAGATTTCTCCTCTAGATGTATTTTATAGTTCGCAGCACAAAGTAGTGGTAAGAAGACAAAGAAAGAAATGAAAATTAGATAGCGTGCTCTCACCTGAGGCAGAGCAACTAGATGTCCTTTGGCGAGACCCTACCACTGATCCTACAAAAAAATTGACTAAGTTATCCCAGATTGCAAGAGCCTATGCTTCTGCTACTATTGATAAAGCGTCTAAGTACAACAATTACTTAAGGATAAGGAGGAAAAAATCCTAGTTTTGCAACAACAGTTACAGTAGGCCAGTGATAACCAAGAAGCATAACAGAAATTAGAAAAATTAAAACAGGAGTTTCAACAGATGCAGCTGGGGTATCAAAGCAATTTGGCCGAAAAAGAAAATCAATTAGAGACCATGCTATAAATGCATAAAGACAACCCCAAAGTCACAGAATTTGTCTCAGAAGCCCTTGCTTTAAATGACCAACTCTTGCAGCAGCAAGAGGTACTATGCCAAAGAATATCGCAATGGAGCTCCCATTACGAGATGAGCGACAAAATTACAAGTCAAGTCATGGACTTGCGACTCGATTATGATTTAATTGATAAGAAAATTTCTGATTATTTTATTTGGCAGGAATCGGAGGAAGGGAAGAAAGCAGGCTTGCCAAAAATCAAGGAATCCCACAAACAAATGTTGTTCAATAAGTTGGATGCACAGATTAAAAAGGCAGAACAGGCAGTGAAAGAAGTAGCTATAGCGGCGAGCAATGTCATTTACTGCGTCAATGAAAATCTGCATAGAGCAAACCTAATATCAGAAACCGCTCTGGGATTTCTCCCAAAGGCACAACAACTACAGACAATCTGGAGACAGAAAGCTGAAGAAAAGGCAAAGTCAATCAAGAAGTTAAACAAGTTGAATTGGGACACTTACTGGCAGTACTTGGTTAAACTGCACATTCAATGCACGAGTCTGAAATTCCTTACAAATTCTACCGAAAAGATAGCACCAGCGCTTGCCGATTCTATTTTCGCAGGACAACTAAAATCGTAGGTTGGCTAACCGACGCTCCTAAAGCCGATGTTGAATGCTTGCGATCTCAGAGAACAGATACATAATTAATTTTCAGATACGGTTTTAGTTTTATTTTTGATTTATTTTTGCCTTAGATGAGGACGGTTATTTAAACGTCCTCCTATATTTTTGTAATAAACTATTTTTAATCTTTAGTTAGTAGTATTTTAACCCCTCTCATGCATTTAGAGAGGGGTCCAGAAATTTGTCAAAAACGTTTCTTCAGAACATGCACTTCTGCACCCTCTGAGGAGGTTTTGATGAATGAATGGAATGAGATTTATTGATATTCATGTTTAATGTCTGCTGCTGAAATGCATTTCTGTACTCTTAGTAGATATTGAATTAGGAGAACATAAATCTATATTGCTGAAGCTCATGAGTAGGACTTGTTATCAATGGTACTTTAATCTCTTAATGATTTATGCTTATGTGTTAAAGTAATATTTTATGCTCAATTGTTTATATATGATAGCTTGAATGTTTGAGTTATCATTTGGCACTTTTGTACGGTGGTGGCTATTCTGTTTATGCTTAATGTATGAATAACTTATTATGTGATATGCTTCTCATAATTGTTTCGGCTAATTTCTTATACGAAACAATTCATTTTTAATGAATTCTTTTCTTGTAGCAATTGAATGATCTTTATTACCAATTATTGTTAAAAATCATTTTAGATCGCATAAGTGGAGAATTAATCCTGGGTTAGTTTTAGAGTTAGATGTTTCCATTTATTAGAATAAAATTGCATGTTTTAAATTAGATCTAGATTAAAAGCATTCTAGGAAAAAATATTTTAGAAAGGAAAACATCAATTCTTATCATCATCACAAATAAATTGGGAAACTGGTCCCATTATCCCCAGTCGGACCCACCATCCCAAATGGAAAAGGAGTTGCTTTCAAGGTCCAGACTGGGTGGGCATCCCCCTTGTTGTAGACCCGATTTATCAGCGCCTCAACAGGTGGATGCCACTTAGAATACCATGGGTAAATTCCATGGGTGGATGAATACCATGGATCCATGTCATTTTCTATTTGGATCATTCCTCCCTCCTTAAGAAGTAATGATCCCCATTGTGTGAAGTTTCGTCCTGCGAAGCCTTTGTTGAATATGAAGAGCCACTAAAGAGAAGGGTTTTATGTGGTTAACCCATAACCATGATGAACAAAGATCTGAGGATAGAGATACCGTGTAATGCTTGTGACCAACTGTGATACTGATAGTGTGCAGCCTAGCAAATGGACTTCGATGAAGTGTGGGTTTTTATATGACCCATAACCATGATGAATGAAGAACCGAGGATAAAAATACCATGTAATGCTTGTGACCAATTATGTTACTGATAGTGTGCGGCCTAACAAATGGACTTTGATGAAGTGTCAGTTTGTGGATGACCCATAACCATGACAAACAAAGATTTGGAATAGAGATACCCTATAATTCTTGTGACCAATTGTGATACTAGCAGTGTTCGACCTAGCAAATGGACTTCAATGACAAGGATTTTGTGTGGTTGACCCATAACCGTGATATTGATTGTTGATGAAGTAGCAAGTGCCTACATAGCCTGGGGTGGGACGGGATGTCTCCAAAGAACCCAAGCTAGATGTTGCTATGCTGAAACTGATGAATGTAAAGCAGGTGCCTAACAAAGCGGGGTGGGAGGGCACGTCTCCAAAGGAAACCGACTTTGAATGTTGCTTCAAATTTAAAATAGACATAACTAGATCAATATAACTCATAATATTTATTATAACCTATTTTAGGAAACATAATGACCATTCTACATCTTCCCATGTGTTGGAAATAATTATTTGGACACTTTGGAATCTCAGATTCGAACTGCAACTGTTCCTCTGTCACAAAAGTTCTGTAAAAAAATAGTTGATTTTAAATCAACGATATCTCCCACATCCGAACTCCAATTCAACCCATTTTGTTTTTGAAATTGGGTCAATTTTCAAGAGGAACTCAGATATGCAATCATTCTTTTGAAATTATACACAAAAGTGGCAAAAAATGATAGGAGAGTCACCATGCACCAGTTGTCGTCAGAAAAATTTCTACAACATAGTTGATTTTAAATCAACGATATCTCCCTCATCCAGACTCTGATTCGGACGAATTTTTTTTTGAATTTTGTTATTTTTCCCAAGGAATCTAGATATCTTTTTTTTTGTAAAAATTTCACCAAATGTTTTAGATCTGATCTCCTAGCTCGCCACCTAAACAAATTCCTACAAAAAATGAAAAATAAAAAATTCTTCCTACTTGGCCAAGAAAGTGCTCTGTGGAGGTTGCAACATGTGCTTGAAGTTTGTTGAGTATTGCTGCAAAATTTTGAAACTAAAATATTCATTAAAACCTCATTCCCATGGAATCATAACCTGCTCTGATACCACTGATCCAGATCTTGGGGGAGACCCCCAAGATCTGAAAAATTGCAATGCTAGAAAGAAAATGACCGAACACAGTAAATAAAACCACAAAGAAACTTTTTATTCGAATGGAGAATAACTGTAAAATCTACATTATGGTGGAAAATATGTCCTTTTACAAAATACGACTTGTTACTTATAGCCTTTCTCGGTTACAATACCACAGGTAAATTCCATGGGTGAATGAATACCATGGGTGGATGTCACAGTTCCATGGGAAACTACCATGGTTGAATGAATACCATGCATGGATGCCACTTACAATACCATGGGTGGATGCCACTTACAATACCATGGGTAAATTCAATGGGTGGATGAATAACATGGGTGGATGAATACCATGGGTTGATGCCATTTTCTATTCGGATCAATGAAAGGTTACAGGTTGCACGTGAGGAGGAAAATGAAGGAAAATAATGGAAAATGAAGAAAATAGAGGCCTAATTGATAAAAAGGCTTTTGAGGATAATATGGTACCTTTTTGTTAGTTCGGTTTTGGGGCTCTCTCGTTATTCTCTCTTTCTCTCTCTCACTCTTGGACACTTAGAGTTTTCTTTGAGCACTTTAGAATTGGATCAAGAAAAGCAAAGAAGGAAAGAGGAAGGAGAAAGTGAGGAAGAGAAGGATCAAGCAACTACAACAGTATTATTTGCATGTATCAATTTGCATGTGTGTTTTCCTTACTAGATTTGGTATGCATGTTATTTCATGTGGCTCTTTACTGTTATGGCATGGATTTTGCGAGGTGTGATAGTGTTTTCAACCTGGCCTTTCCATTTCTAGATAACCTTGGTTTGATGGAGTTCTCATGTTTTGCTTGAGATGGATTTCTGGATGGATTTGAAGCTTAGTGAGGTGGATCTATGAATGATAGAACACGTGACCTAGTTTTAGGTTTTAACCCCATACAAAAATTACCTACATACGAATTCTAAAACACAGAAAATAAACAATGCAAGAGCATAACACATAAAACACATATACATAGAGATTGTCCCCTAGATCCAAAAACTGATACTACTAGCTTGATTTTTCATTATATTCCTTTCAATGTTACAATACATATTTATACATGCCGAAGCATCCAATACCATGGACAGAAAACCATCACATCCAAAACCATGGACCGAAAACCGGCGCGTTCAAAACCATGTGCGAAAACAATGCACAAAACCATAGGTAGGTCCGGCCAACCTAATATAGGGTCCAAAAAAAATTACCTGGGGCGCTGCCTTGAACCCCGTAGAGGGGGCTACCCAACCCCCTCAAACCCACCTGTGACTCCCCCGCTACCCAATCAGCACAACAAAGGGGGCGCTCCACCCCCCCTCTAACCCCCTGGTTAACTACGCGGGTTAGTTGTGGAAAGAATATAACACAACCCAACATTCTCCCACTTGTTTTCTTTCCATAGGAGGCCACAGGAGAGATGAGTCATTTATCTAGCCCTGAAACATCCATTGTTTCTCTACACCAAGAGAACTTCTCAGAGCTCATAGATTTTTTCAATGCATCTGGAGTATTCTTCAAAGTGTCCACCTTTACCAGCAACACCTTTTTGTCTTCTATCATATCCCTCACAAAGTGATACTGAACATCAATGTGCTTTGTCTTTGAATGGTAAGAATGGTTCTTTGCCAAGAAAATTGCACTTTGGTTGTCACACTCTATCCTTATAGCTCCCTATACTAACCCCATACTTGAACATAATCTTTGCAACCAAACTGCTTCCTTGCTTGCATGAGTGGCTGCCATGTATTCTGCCTCTATAATTGATAGTGCCACTATAGATTGTTTCTTACTCATCCAACTGACTGCACCTCCAAATAAGTTAAATGCATACCCACTTGTAGATCTTCTCTGATCCAGATCTCTAGCCCTATCTGCATCAACAAAGCCACAAATATCCAAAACTATGTCCAATCCTGGTCTTCCTTGGTAGCACAAACCATAATCACTAGTGCCATGCAAATACCTTAAAACCCGCTTCATTGTTGTCCAATGCTCCTCCCCTGTTTTTGACATAAACCTGCTCAATACTCCCACTGCATGTTCAATGTCTAGTCTCATACAAACCATCACATACACTAGGCTACCGACTACACTTGAATATGGAACACGAGACATGTCCTCTTCCTCTTATTGTGTCTTGGGACACTGTTCAATAAATAACTTTACAACAACAGGAATAGGAACCTTCATCGGTTTACTATCCTGCATATTAAACCTCTGCAATGTTGTCTCGACATACTTCCTCTAGCTTAACCAGAGCTTCCTCTTTGCCCAATCTCTTTTAATTTCCATGCCCAAAATATAGTTTGCAGCACCAAGATCTTTCATGTCGAATTTGGAGGACAATTGGGTCTTCAGATCCTGGATAATTTCTTTGTCATTTCCAACCAGCAACATATCATCCACATACAAGACTAGATAAATAACATGGTCACCCATTAATTTAAAATACACATAGTGATCTACCTTGCTTCTGGTGAAGCCAAGTCCCCATATAAATGTATCAAATTTTTGATACCACATCCTTGGTGACTGTTTTAACCCATACAAAGACTTCTTTAACTTGCATACCAGTTCTTTATTACCCTTCACTGTAAAGCCTTCAGGTTGCTTTGTGTAGATCTCCACTTCCAAATCCCTATGAAGAAGTGTCCTCTTCACATCCATCTGTTCTACCACAAAATCAAAAGTAGTAGCAACAAATAAAAGTAATCTAATAGAAGCTACCTTTGCAATAGGAGAAAAAATATCACCAAAACTAATTCCTAGCACCTGGGAATAACCTTTTGCTACCAACCGAGCTTTGTATTTCTCCACCTTTCCTTCTGTATTTGTTTTCTTCTTGAACACCCATTTGCTACCAATGGGTTTCCTTCCAGCTGGCAACTCCACCAGATCCCAAGCCACATTTTTTTGCAAATATGCCATTTCATCAACCATGGCCTCTTTCCAGAGTTTTTCATCCTTTGAATCTATTGCTTCCTTCACAGTTCTGGGATCATCATCAGTAATAGATAAAGAAAAATTTGAATAGAAAGCAGATGGACTATACCTTTCTGGCTGCCTTCTTTCTCGAACTAATCTTCTCACACCCAGAATTTGTAGATTTTCATCCTCTGATCCTCTTCTGCTGTAGAGTTTGATTCTTCCTCCTTAAGATCAAACTCTATCTTCTCAGGTTCCTTTGGTTGGACTTCATGTTTGATAACATATTTCACCTCTCTAAACACCACATCTCGGTTGTACAAAACCTTCCTTGTTACTGGGTTCCAAAGCTTATAACCCTTTAAACCATCCTTATACCCAATAAAGATGCACTTTTTAGATTTACTATCCAACTTGGTTCTTTCTCCTTTCAAACACGTACATATGCATCACATCTAAATATCCTCAAATGTGAAAGAGAGGGTTTCTTACCAGTCCATACCTCTTGTGGAGACTTTTCCTCCAACTCTGATGAAGGTGATCTATTGACCAGGTAACATGTTGTCTCCACTGCCTCTACTCAGAATTCCTGTCCTAACTCGGCACCACTGGGCATGCTTCTTTCCCTTTCCATCAACGTCTTGTTCATTCTTTCTGCAACTCCATTTTGCTCATGTGTGTATGGAGTAGTTTTTTGTGTGCTATACCACACTTCTTACAAAAATTTTCAAATTCTTACTGCAAAACTCTCCACTGTTATCTGTCCTCAACACTTTTATCTTTTTCTCTGTCTGGTTTCCACCAGAGCCTTAAATTATTTAAACTTGTCAAAGACTTCAGGTTTCTTCTTGAGGAAATATATCCATGTATTCCTTGAGAATTCATCTATAAATGATACATAGTACACATAATTACCTAGTGGTGGAACCCTCACAGGTCCAAACACATCACTGTGCACAAGCTCTAATATTTGTTTCGCCCTCTTAGCACTAGAGGGAAAACTCACCCGATTCTGCTTCCCATATACACAATTTTCATCGAAATCAAAATCCAGAGAGATATTACTCATACCTTCTACCATACCTTTACCATGAAGTATTCAAAGGCCCTTCTCTCCAATATGTCCAAGCCTTTGATGCCACAACATGGTCTTCTCTCCAAAGACCACTAGATTTTCTGCTCCACTTTCAGGAACTACAAAACTATTGCACCCATCAACAACATTGCTACCTTGCAGTTTGTACAGTGTTCCAATCCAAACTCCTCGCATCAATACCAGTGCTCCCCAAACCATCTTGTAGGTATCCTTCTCGAACATTGTTTTTACACCTGCATCATCCAGCTTGCTTACAAAAATCAAATTTATGGCCAATGCAGGAATATGCAGAACACCTAGAAGTGTTCTAACCCTTCCACCTTGCAACTTCAACTTTACTTTTCTACTACCAATGGTTCTAGCCTTCCTATCATCCCCTAAGAAGACATCACCACCATCTTATTTCCCATACTCGTAGAAACACTATCTATGGGGAGTGAAGTGAAAGGATGCACCTGATTCAATCAACCATGCCTTGTGATCTACATGTGTACTTGAAGAAGCCAAGTACACATCCCCACCTTCATCTGAGGTGGTTTTCACCTCTGCAAAAGGAGAATCATCAGATCCCTTTCCTTTGTCAGGAGAATTATATTTACAATCCCTTTTGTAGTGCCCTTCTTTTCCACATTTCTAGCACACCACCTTTACAAGGTTTTCCTAGATATTTAGATCTCCCTCTAGATTTAGATCTCCCACTCGATGACTTATTTTTGTTTCTCTTTTGGAGCAGTCCTGGTATAGACAAGGCATCACCATTCTGGCTCTCCATATTTTTCCGTCTCATCTCCTCTGTCAGCAAGGATGAGATTATTTCATCAAACTGCAAGGCAGTTGCATTACTACCTATTGCAATAACCAGACTATCCCACGAATCTGGTAGAGAACACAACAAACTAATGCACTTATCTTCGTCTGAAATTTTAATATCAATAGATAATAACTTACTTACCACAGTATTAAATGCATTCAGATGCTCTGTCACCAAGTCTCCATCTTTCATCCTCAGGTTATACAACTTTTTCCATAGGAACAATTTATTCACCAAAGACTTAGATTGGTACAAAGTCCCTAACTTGTCCCACAAAGCCTTCGTCGTAGCTTCCCCTGATACATTCAACAATACTAAATCTAAGACACATAATCCTATTGTGCTCTTTGCCTTCCGATCCAACTTCTTCCATTCTTCATCGGGCACTCCCCTTGGTTTAGTACCTAGATCTACTGCAATCCACTGATCTTTATCCACCAACAGATTCTCCATCTTGAGTTTCCACAACTCAAAACTCTGACCATTAAATTTCTTGATCTCTATCTTTCCACTGCTTGCCATATTCTTTCACCACCAGAATCATCCCGCAGATATCCTATTGAACAGGTTCTACCACAAGCGTGATCGAAACCCCTCAGTAGCAAAGGAATCCCCTTGAAACCAAAAAAGCTCTGATACCAAATGTAGGTTTTAGCCCCGTACAAAAATTACCTGCATACGAAAATAAAACAATGCGAGAGCATAACACATAAAACACATATAGATAGAGATTTTCCCCTGGATCCCAAAACTCGGACTACCATCTTGATTTTTCATTATATTCCTTTCATTGTTACAATACACATTTATACATGCCGAAGCATCCAATACCATGGACCCAAAACCTTCACGTCCAAAACCATGGACCAAAAATCATCACATCCAAAACCATGTGTGAAAACCATGCACAAAACCATAGGTAGGTTCGCCCAACCTAATATAGGGTCCAAAAAAAAATTCCCAGGGGCACTGCGCTGGACCCTGTAGAGGGGGGATACCCCCCCTACTG
Organism: Pinus taeda; assembly: GCA_000404065.3. Taxonomy (NCBI): domain Eukaryota; kingdom Viridiplantae; phylum Streptophyta; class Pinopsida; order Pinales; family Pinaceae; genus Pinus; species Pinus taeda. The sequence continues at coordinate 74,795 of APFE031600289.1, read as the reverse complement.
TGACCCCCCCACTGCGCAATCAGCACAACAAAGGGGGGTGCTCCGCCCCCTCTCGAACCCCCTGGTTAACTACACAAGTTAGTCGTGGAAAGAATATAACACAACCCAACACTAGTAACGCCTGAACCAGACTATGGATTGTGATAAAGCTAGATTTGGTGTTTCCTCGGTGGGCCTACGAATCCTTGATTGGTGAATAGTGGGATATACAGTAAATAATAGAGGTGGTTTCCCTTGATTAGGCCTAAGAATAATTGGTGAGATATATGATAAATCCTAGAGGGTGGTGTCTTGGTTTAGGGCCTAGTGATCCTTGGATCAAACTGTGGATTGCGGTAAATTCTGAGAGACTAGGAGACAAGAAAATTCCTCACGGTGAAGGTTGAGAAATCCAGTGGCATCCATGCTTTTTTTGGCCTAGTGATCTGGTGGAGATCATGGTAAAGCCTATTATTACATGTTGATTATGTTGGCCGAGTCATTCGGGATGGATTACGGTAAAGCCTTGTGTTTATTGATGAGGATGAGATGGTTTAGCCTCGGGATTCCATGGTTGGTTCTTTTGGTTTGAGTCACACATTCATGCTTGGAATTTGGCACGGGGGTGAATGGATGAAGAGAGAATTGGCTCAACCATTTTATGGTTGGGTGGAATGTGGTAGTCCCATCCTGGGTTAGGTTTTGCATTCACTAATAAGAGATTATTTCCTTGATATCTTATGTATAAATGTACTGGTTTATATGTGGATTCTATGGCAGATGTATCCTTGATATTTTTGTTGTTATTATGCTTGTTATAAGCATGTATTATGACAATGATTATATATGGCTCTCCTCATGTTTTGATTTCTAAATGAATGAAAAATGTATCTATGACCTAAAAGATGATAATGCATCTAATTATATAAGGGAACAATGCTTCTTAGTGATTCTCAGATATGTATGAGACCCCTATGCTTAGATTTGTTGTTTACTCTTGTAGATTACATATTTGTGATATGTTTGAAGAAATGCATGTCATGGTTAGTAGAGGTTAATACAAACACTTGTTCAAGTAATTGCATTTGTATCATCATTCCACTATTATCTTTTTCTTCTGAAGGTGTCATTTAGTTATGATCAGTGACCTGGGCTTTGGGCCTTAAAAAGTGGCTCAAGTCCCAGGGACGCAAGCACAACACTGGCCAAAAAAGTCCCTGGATGTTGGCATACCATCTTGTGGGAGCTTTGAGAGCCTTCTGGACGCATGCATGACCATATCAAGGGAGCATTCATGATTTTAATGTATTAAAACCTTAGTTGGTCTCAGGGGCTGGCTACCTGAGTAGTTGGGATAATTCTTAGGAGTTCTGGTGCTAATGTGTAAGGTCTTTGTAGCGTTTTTCCGTCAATTCCACTTTATTAAGGCCACCTAGGAGGTTGAATCCCATCATAGTAGCCTCTCGTCACATGTTTACCCCGGTTGGCCAGTTACTTGGGTAGATGTGGGAGGAGGGTGTTATATTGTGGCACTGTTTTCCCACCTTTATCCTTCCAATAGAAAGGTATAAAGTTTTCCTTGTTGGTTGATCAGTCAGAGAAATAGGAGTTGAGCATAGAATAGCATCTGCCTAGTAGACTTGTTCTATACATAGGTGTCCATTCATTATATTCTTTCCATGAGATGGATTTGTGAGAGATCATGAGTTGGTACCCTATTGATGGAGCGATATTTTTAGACAGGGACATAGTGCAACAGTATCCCTTACATATGAGGGATACTGCATGTTTTGTTTGGTAATGGGATGTATACTGACAACTCTTCAACATTCCAACCCAACATCAATAGAGTAGGATTAGCATTTGTTTTTGTCATGGGTTGGATTGGAGAGAAGTGATGAGTTGGTATTCAATTGATGGAGTAGAATCTGGAACTGAAGACAAAGCACAATTAGAGCCATGGGATAGGGGTGTTGATGATTGACCATTGTGGCACTGGGATTCAAGGGGATTTGTTGATGGAAAGACCAATCAAATTTTATTCAGGGATCCTTTCATGGTTTGGTAGCATAGAGGAATCATATCACCCATTTTTTTATATGAGTTCTACGTATTTGTTCTCAATTACACAAGACAACTAGATTAGTTGATATATATGGATTTCTTGAGCGAAATAAATCTTGGGGCAGTAGGATATGTCATGTTCCTTTTTCTCGCTTTCCTTGTAACATAGTCAGGATGGACTTCTATGTTTGGAGGCAGCTAGGTCACGGGAGTAGATTTAATCCATCAGCAAGCCCAGTGGCTTCTCAAGGGGCTTTATTGGGTTTTTAGGAGGTCTTATGCGACTACATTCACTTGGCATATTCCATCATCTACACAAGTTTCCTTTCATTTTATTGCATTCCAACAAATTTTGAAAATGGGGTTATTATTGAGCCTAACTCCATTAAATATTCTTAAGGTGGCATTCCAAGACGAATACTTTATGTAACATCTTAGTGTAATATCTCATTGGTATTGGAATGAGAAAATCTATAGGATGAGATAGTGGGAAGTGAAATTGAGTGGCCTGAGTAGTGATGGTGGTCGATTTACCATTTTCGTTTATTAAAAGGGCATTTTAATTAAATAAATGGAGGAAAAATCTACTAAGTGATTAAAATAATAATAAAAGAAAGGATTCTAGAGGGGTACATGAGATATATAAAACAGGAGGACACCATTTGAGTACATATTGAATTTATGCATGTTGTCTTTGGTGAGGTTTGGATAACCTAGTTCTCAACTTCTGTAGCCCTATGACATAAACCATCACATTTTCTATTATGTGTTGGATGACATCCAAACACCCTTGTGGAGGTTTCAACCGATAATCTCATGGTGATTTATTGGGTATCTTAGAGAGCATATTGACAATAGTATTTTTGGGCATTAGATCGAGGACCACACGAAGCTCCAATTTGGGTGATTCTCAATGATAGTCTGGAGGTCGGGTTAGCATTGAAGCAGATTATATGGAGGCCAACTTATTCATCTCAGCATGTTTATGTAATCTTATGAAAAATAATAAAATAAAGTTGATCTTCTTTCCATTTATCGTGTTATTTTTGGCCCCGTGTTTTTACTTTTCATATTCTACTAACAATTTCATGTTAAATGGATGTAATTTCATTTTAGGAAGAAATTTGTTCAAATTAGCCAAATATTCCATTTGGGATATTACACTAAAATTATGGTGCTAGGAATCCTCTCAAATTTTCTCATCGGACTAGTCTCTAATCCTAAGCTTTTCCAAACCATTGAAATATTTGTAGCAGATAACCCTAATCACTATGGTTTGTATCTTAGCCACAATTGGTCATCCAAATAAAAAAAATGTTTTTCTACTGATTAGTCCCATCTACAATTACCTTATAAAGGGAAAGAGTATAAGATATGGGCAGAGTGAGAGAGATATATGAAACATGTGGTGACCGATCTAGAGGCCCTCATTGAACTTGTACAGTTCAATGACATTATACTTGTGGTGAGTGCTAGTATTGTAGCAAGAATGTTGCAACTCCTGGGCTACCACTTTACTTTTATCAACCCGGTAGTTCGTAACAAATTTGGAAGCATTGGTTCTATATGCACAAGTACTAGTTCTCACTGCAGGTTGTCACTTGGTCAGCTGGCGCGAAATCATTAGGAGCTCAAGCCAACTTCTATAAATTTCAGAAGAAGCTCTATGTGTGATGAAAGGAAAGAAATATTACTGTACAACTGCTATTCTAACTGTAGAAAGGAGAAAGGTTGGAATGTAAAGCAAAACCTAGTAAACCCTAATTAACAAGCTAATTCTACTTTTGGCAAAAACACTATGAAAACCATGAAAGAAATGTCATTACCTACTCAAGGAAGTAAAAAACATCTAACCATGCTATTGCTGGAATTAAATAAGCAAAAAACATATATTTGGATTTTTATGTGTTTTTATGTGAATTTAACATGCATCTAATTTATTGTGTGTGAGTGTGGCAACGAACAGGTGGCGTTAAAAGGGCAGTTTTGGAGCTTGGGAAGATGTAGGATGGTGTGGATGAGTCCTAGGAGGTCTTAGGTGGCCTTCTGGAGGCTTTTCCCATACTCTGCCTTTAAAAGAAAGCTTACAGGAAAAACTATAGGAGGACACAGGAAAACTATGGGAGGAAAACAGGGAAACTACAGGAGGTCTACAGGAGGAGGTTGAGAGCAATTTTCGTTGTTTTGGGGGTGTGAAAGTGGGTGGAAAATGTGGATGAAGGCTGAAATGAGGTTTTAGGGCACCTAATGTCTACCCTAAATCACTAGGAGAGAGAAAGATGATTGGGTTTGCTGAAGGAGAGACGAAGAAGTTCTATGAAAAATGAAGGAAACTAGGGCAGAATCGAGGTGAGGTTTGGAAGACCTATAAGGCATGGATCAGATGGAGGGTGTGATTGCTGGTAAGCTAGCCTACTACTGGAAGAGATCTACTGCATAGGAACTGATAGTCAACCAAGAAAATCAAGCAACCAATGAAATGAGTGCATCCTAGGAAAAACAGAGTTTTGCATTAAAATTGCCTAAACTATGATTTATAGAAGGAAATGTTGGGAAATGTTGTAAGAAAGGAAAGAATGCAAAAGGACTATTGCAAATCAGGAAGTGAACATGATAAAGAATATCTAAAGCAAAGCAAAACTGGACTATCAACCTACTAGAGAGCTGCAAACACTAGAAGTCCTAGGAATGAGGAAAATCTATGTTTTTGGGGCAGCAAGAGAGTCTTTGTCTCAAATCATGATCCTAGAGGGAGGAAGAGAGGCCAAGGAACTGTTGCTAGCCTTTTGAATCTTCTCTAATTACTGCTTAACCTGCTATAGAAAGCACAAATGGAAGCAAGATACTAAATCATCAAAAACAACATATTCTTAACCATAAGAGAAATACATCTAATAACAAACTGAAGTAAAGCATACAATTGCAAGTAAAGAGAAGCTTGGCTACTTGGATTGGGCCCTAACCCAAGAGCTTCAGCCCTCTGAGGTAACTCAGTGCTAGCTCAAAAAGGATTCCATCTTCATTATCAAAAAATAGCAAGATTACATAAAATTTTCATAAAATAGTAAGCTCGAAATTTGAGCAGAGTTTACACAAGCAAAAACAAAGTTGACCCTAGTGAGGCCCTAGGCCTCTCTACTTATACATATGAAGCTGCCAATAGCTTCCTTAAAATCAGGGAGGCTTGGCTCCCAAAACTCGAGATAACTATCAATCATCTTCCACTTACTCGACTACCTTCTAGTGCATGATTCAGCTGCTTGTACTTCGAGCTTAATGAAGGGGAATTCGAAGTGAGGAGAAATAAATGAGGGGGATTCCCTCCTATAAGTCCTCTCCTCTGTCTACTTCGATTTATTGTTATATTTTGACCACTAGATCCTTGACTTTAACCTTGAAATCCATCAATAATCTGCATTAAATACATGTTAGAACACATGGCATAATAACTAACTCAACTCACCCTATAAGCATAAATACAATCAGAAAATCATACAATAAGCTAAGAGAATGGTTGATTTGACTAGGTTAGGAGGTAAAATGAGCCCATATAATTACCCATTTATGAGGCTCATCATCACCCCTACTGAAGGTGTTGCTCATTCTCTGAGCAACCTAGTCAATCTCTTGGTCTTTCATGGTCTTGGTGGCCTCCCTAGCATTCCAGGCTTCTGATGTGGTCTGCTCATGTTCTCCATAAAATCCTGCCTTTCTGTCTATGTCCTTCCACTACTCCTTCTCTTCTTCTTCTCTTCTGCCTTCCAGCATGCCTAATATGAGTGTCTTGGAAGGATATTCTTTCACCTTGGCAGATGGTGAATCTTCAATGTTAATGGGAGTCTTTGATGAGGGCCGAGGTTTGCCTGTTTTAATTCTAGTACTCTTCCTTGCCCTGAAATACATGGAGGTTTTTCTTTTCCTCTTCTGCTTCTGCTTGACTGGTGTACTAAGGGAAGTGAGGGAAGTTGTTTCTTCTCTTTCCAAAGTTTCAAGGAACTCTTCTCTTTGCTTTGCCCTCTTTGTGTCCTTTTCTCCCTCTTCTGTTTCTTTTTCCTCCTGCTGCTCTGTCTCTTTTTCTACCTCCTATTCTGTCTCTTCAACTCTCCCCTCCTCTAATTATTTTCTTTCCTTCTTCCTCTCTTGCTCTGCTATGTCACCACTGGCTTCATCTTCTCCTCCTTTTTGTTATCCCTCCTCATTGACAGCAGGACTAACATCATAGGTTAATGCCTTGATGTCATCTTCAGCTGTCATATTTCTGAAAGCTTCCCATGCTATAGGGATTGTAAGGGTATGGAGTGCTTCTTCTACTAGGATCTTGATTAGGCCATGGTGAGCTAGCTGCTGTGAATTTCCTTCTTGTACCTTCGTGTTGGAGACAATGAGGGACTGAAGGATAAAGTAAGGGATACTAAGCTTTTGATGTGCTGGGGTATCCATGCCATATCTCAATTGTTGGAGGATTCTGAAATGATATCCATAAACAATGTTGTGCCTCCCCTCACAAGAAATGTATTTGATCACTTGGTAGCTAACCTCATCCCAAGGATACGATACACTAGCCCTCCTAATTCCATTTTTGTCTTCAACAGGGGTTTCGTTATCTTGGAAAAATTTCCTCTTGGCAGCCTGGCCAATTATTTTCTCATCTTTACTCCAAGGCAGCCCAAGAGGAAGGGTAGTGACCCTACTGAGGAATTCAAGGGTTATTTCAATGGAGAGGCCTCTAGTGGTTACAGTAGCATGAGTTATTGTGTGAGGGACCAAAGAGAGAACAAATTCATGGGCAATTTCATCATCAAACCCTGTAAAATTCTCAAAAAAGTTCATCCATTTTACCCTTGTAAATATTTCCACCACTTGAGGATGTGCATGGAGTCTAGTGGAGTTAGTGGGCTCTTTTCTCATAAGCCCCCCTATCATACTACTTGTACTTCTTTTGAAAAACCAGATATGGAGCTGGAGACAAAGAATTTTGAGTGAAATAGAAAAACAGAGAGGACTGTGTTTTTTTTTAAATAATTGTTTTTTATGTATTTCTACCCTCTTAAAGACTCATTTTATCTTCAATTTGAGACCAAATCTTTCACATTTTGATATTCAACAGAGGGCATTCATGAACCCCACCTCTTTAGACTGAAATTAATGCCAAAAATCATGTTTCCTCCCTTCAAAATGACTCACTGCCCCTCTTGTAGAAGCTCGTTGTCCCTCATGTAGATTTCCTATAGGTGCTCCTGTAGAAAATCTGTAGGGCTCCTGTAGAAGATGCCGAGAGAAAAAATATGGAGGAAATTGATGGAGGATGGTGGATACGAGGCTGTGGGGGAATAAGAAGACTGTTGTGTGTGATGAGCCTCATAAATTGGTAACTATATGGGTTCATTTTACCTCCTAGCCTAGTCAAATCAACCATTCTCTTAGTTTATTGTATGATTTTCTAATTATATTCAGGCTTATAGAGTGAGTTGAGTTAGTTATGATGCCATGTGGTCTAATATGTGGTTAATGTAGATTATTGATGAATTTTGTGGTCAAAGTCAAGGATCCAATGGAAAAATGGTAGAAATAACTTGAAGTGGACAAAGGAGAGGACTTATAGGAGGGAATCCCCCTCATTTATTACTCCTCACTTTGAATTCCCCTTCATTCAGCTCGGATTACAAATAGCCAAGTCATGCATTAACAGGCAGCCAAGCAAGTGGAGGATAATTGATGATTATCTCGAGTTTTGGGGGCCAAGCCTCCCTGATTTGGAGGAAGTTGTTGGTAGCTTCATTTGTATAAGTAGAAAGGCCTCGGGCCTCACTAGGGTTGGATTTTGTTCGATTTTTTCTGCAATATTGCTTATGTAAACTCTGCTCAACTTCGAGCTTATTATCTTGACAGTTCATGTAATCTTGTTATTGTTTTGGAAATAAAGATGGAATCCTTTTTGAGTTAGCACTGAGTTACCTCAGAGGGCTAAAGCTCTTGGGTTAGGGCCTAATCCAAGCAGCCAAACTCCTCTTTACTTGTATTTGTATGTTTTATTTCATTTTGTAGATTAGGTTGTTGTTAGATGAACTTCTTTTCTAGTTAAGAATAGGTTGTTGTTGATGATGCAATAGTTTTCTTCCATTTGTGCTTTCTATAGCAGATTAAGTAGTGATAAATAAAAGATCCAAAAGGCTAGCAACAATGCCTTGGCCTCTCTTCCCCCATTTGGGACCATGATTTGAGGCAAAGACCCTCTTGCTGCCCCAAAGACACATATTTTCCTCATAGGATCTCTAGCGTTTGCAGCTTCTTAGTTGGTTCATAGTCTAGTTTAGCTTTGCTTCAGAACTTCTTCATCATGCTCATTTCCTTATTTTCAACAATCTTCTTTCATGCTTTATTTTCCTGCAATGGTTATCAACATTTCCTTTCATAGATCATAGTTTTCTTGATGCAACAACTCTACTTTTTTAGATACACTTATTTCCTTGCTTTCTTAATCTCATTGGTTGACTGTCAGTTGTTGATGTAGCAGAACTCTTCTGGTAGCAGGCTAGCCTATCAACCATCCCATCCTCCATCCGATCCATGCCCTATAGGTCACTCAAGTCTCCCCTCAATTTTGCCTTAGTTTTCTACATTTTCCGTAGAATTCGTTCCTCTCTCCTTGAGCAGATCCTATCATCTTTCTCTCTCCTAATGATTCTTGGTAGACCCTAGGTGCCCTAACACCTCATTCCAAACTTCACTCACCTTTTCCACCCACTCTCACACCCTCAAAACAGCCAAAACTACTCTTGGCCTCCTCTTGTAGGCCTCCTGTAGAATGTTATTTTTCCTCCTGTATATTTTCCTGTAGGCATTATTTTGAAGGCCGAGTGTGGGAAAAGCCTCCAGAAGTCCACCTGAGACCTCCTAGGACCCATCCACACCATCCTACATCCTCTCAAACCCAAAAAACACCCTCCATCGCCACCTAAACGCTGCCACATTCACAAACAAATAAATTACATGCATGACACATTCACATAAAAATACATAAAAACCCAAAAAGATGTGTTTTGCTCATTTACTTCCAGAAATAGCTTAGCTAGATGTTGTTTACTTCCTTGAGTAGGTAATGGCATTCTTTTCATGGTTTTCATAGTGCCTTCTGAAAAAGTAGGATTAGTGGTTAACTAGGATTTCCTTGGTTTGCTTTACATTTCAGTCTTCCTTTCTGCAAGTAGAATAGCATCAGTAGAGTAATCTCTCTTTTTCCTTTCATCACATATAGAACTTCTTCTAGAATCCATAGAAGTTGGCTTGAGCTCCTAGTGATCTTCAACCAGCTGACCAAGTGAGAACCTACAGCAAGAACTAGTTCTTATGCATATAGCACCATCGCTTCCAAGTTTGTTACGAACTACCAGGTTGATAAGGGTAAAGTAGGTAGCCCAAGAATTGCAGCATTATTGCTGCAATACTGGTGCTCACCAATGTGGCTGAGTTACGAGGAGAAACTAAAGAAAAGGTGGTGAGAATGTGTGGGGAGGAGTTCTCATTACCTTTTATGGTTGTTTTCGGTTATGAGTGCTGAGCTGGCAAGGTGTACATTGCCCAGATTAGGACTGTTGGACCCCCCCTGCTTGGTCATCATGACCCCCCTCATAATCATCCCCTCATTACTGCATCGGAGTTAACTCTTCCTCCCACTACCTGTCCTTCGCATCATTCACTTGAGTTGACTGTGCGCACGTGTGGGTGATATCTCGGTTAAGTGAACTCAACTAAATGAAGGTGGCCAAGTTTACTGGCCACCTTTCCCTCTTTCGATTTCAACCATCTTGTTGCCTTCGTATGATTCCTAATTACGTAAATGCAGATAGAAGAGTGACTTAGCTACTTACCTGTAATCCAAGTGTATTTGTTGCCATCGACTGTGAGGTGTTGTGGCTTTCTCAGATGCACGCCTTCATTTTCCCTCATGCATGATGTCTCTTCTTGTTGATGTGTTGTTGTGTGTTTTTGTAGGTTCTTCTTTTGCTGGAGTTGAGTTGCATGTGCCTTTTCAACCTTCAAATGTGTTGTCTCTTACTGTTAATGCTGGACTTCTATGGGATCAGCTGCTACAATAATTCCTACAAGAGCTCCTATAGCTGCTTCTCCCCTTGAAACTTCAGCTATTTCCCTGTGCTTGGAGCTCAAGAATGATGCTAGAGGTGGAGATGAATGATGGAGGGATAGTAGGTAAGCTTCAGGGTAAGTTAATGGTGCCTTTTCCTCCTTTTATTTTTGTTTTTTTTTCAAAACTAAAAAACTATTTTTCTGGGTTTTTTCTTGGAAAGGAAAAAAATAATAATGATGCTTGGAGTGTGATGCAGGCTTGGAAATGATGGCAAGGAGGTTTGAAGATCGTAAGAGGGATTATAGGTTCCTCATGAAGCTTTTCTTGTCCCTCAAACTGCCTCCTGTAGACATTTTTGGCCCTCTGTAATTCCTACAGGAGCCTCCTGTAGAAAACACAGTTTTCGAAGAAGAGGTACAGTGGGGTGAAAGAGATGCCAAAAATGATGGAGGAAGGTGTGGAGAAGATGAGATGGATGTTGGTATGAATGTCAAGGTCCCCTTGGAACCTTCTTCTACTCGTTGTAGTCCTTCTGCAAACTTGCAAGGGCGCCTCAGAGAGGTTTTCACCTTAATTGCCTGCCCTGGCCGCCTCCAAGGGAGGTTTTCACCTAGGGATCTTATTTTTTTCCCTTTTTTTTTTTACATCACTGGGCTGCCTTAGAAGAGGTTTTCAACCCAATGATGGGACTCAAGCACCTCATGGATGTTTTCACTTGAGTCCTTATTTTTTCTCTTTTTTCTTCAGTGAGTGGGTGAAGTGAAAGCTAAGACATGTTCGACTACCATCACTGTTTTATTCAAATCTTCAATAAACACTCACCTGGAGAGGGGTTTCTTATAGACTTTCAACCGATGTCCATTGACAAGCATGGGGATGGCTTCATCATCAATGGTTCTGATTAGAACTGAACCATTGTCATTGCATTTCTCAACAGTGTAGGGTCCCAGCCATCTTGTCGTCAGCTTGCCTTTGAAATCCTTGTATCTTGAATCATAGAGTAGTGCCCAATCTCCCTCTTGGAATTGCTTCTTCCTGATATTTCTGTCATGCCATGTCTTTTTCTGAAGCTGAACTACGTCTGTATGGAGAAGGGTTTGCAATCTATATTCATCCAATCTATTGAGCTGAAGTAATCTCTCCTTTTGTGCATAGCTGAGGTCTAGGTCCAGCTGAGCTGCCATCTTTAGGGTATTGAATTCAAACTCTATTGACAACAAATCCTTCTTCCTATAGACCAGTTCATAGGGTGCGAACCCAGTGGTGGTCTTCCATGTTGTGTTGTAGGCCCAAGTGGCCTTAACTAATCTGTCCGCCCAGTCTTTTCTGATGCTGCTCACTACCTTGGTTAGGATCCCTTCCAATGCTATTTTAGTGAACTCCACTTGCCCATTGGCTTGTGGATGATAAGGGGTGGAAGTCTTGTGCTTGATCTTATGATGTGTGAGTAGGTGTTCAATCAGGTTGGAAGTGAACTGACTGACTTGGTCTGTGACCAACTCTCTTGGATACCCGAACTTATAGAATATGTTTTCCCTCAAAAAACTCAACTACTTTTTCCTCTGTCACTGCTTTGATTGCTTGTCTCCACCCACTTTTTCAGGTAGTCGGTGCACACAATGATGTACTGCTTCTGCTCTGAAGGGGGGTTTATAGGCCCCACAAAGTCCATGCCCCACTTCTCAAATGGCTAAAAGGTCACTTGAGGCTGCATGGGAATTTCATCCTTTGGAATTGGTTTCCCCATCCTCTGACACCGATCACACTGGCTCGTGTATCTCCTCACACCCTGATGAAGAGTTGGCTAGTAGTAGCTTGCTTGCAATCTTGAAGGCGATTCTTTTCGCTGCAAAATGACCGCCACAAGGCCCATCATGACAGGTCAGGAGGATGTCAAAGACTTCCTCCTCCCTGACACATCTTCTCAAGATCTGATCTGGGCCAAGTTTGAAGAGATTGCCTCCAATCCAGGTGAAAGGGGTGCTTTTTCTTACTATCTTGCTCTTCTCTTTTGAGGATAGGTGTGGTGGGAACTGTGTTGAAACCAAGTAGTTTGCTATATCAACAAACCATGGAGAGAGTACTGATATAGAAAATAGGTGTTCATCTAGCATTTGGTCATCCACCATTCCTTCTTCACCTGTAGGCAAATTTACTATAAACAAAAAGTCAGCAACAACATTCTCTTTACCAGGATTATCAATAATGGTCAGATGAAACTGCTGCAGTAAAAGAAACCATCTAATAATGTGAGCATTTACATCTGGTTTGTTCATTAAATATCTAATTATAGCATGACAGTGTGCACAAAGGTTTGATACCCTGTGATATAATGTCTGAATATTTTTAAGGAATGCACGACAGATAGGAGTTCCTTCTCGGTCACTGTATAGTTTAACTCTGATTTTGACAAGTTTTTGCTTATAAAGTATATGGCATAAGGTAACTTTTCATCAATTTGTCCTAAGGTTTCTCCTATTGCTTTTTTTGAGGCATCTGTGTGAATGTGAAAGGGTAGGGCCCAGTTTGGGCCTCTGAGAATTGGGGCAGTCACTAGCTTGCTCTTCAAGGTATCTAGGGCTTCTTGACAGTTTTCCAAACATATGAACTCAACATCTTTGCCTAAGAGGCCAAACAAAGGAGAGGCTAACTTGCTGAAGTCTTTAATGAATCTCCTGTAATATCCAGCTAAGCCTAGGGAGCTTCTGACATCTATCTCCTTTTGAGGAGGTGGGACCCTTTGGATGAATGTTGGGGTCCATCTGCAATCCTTGTTGAGATATTGCATGACCTAGCACAGTCCCTTCAGTCATAAAAAATTCACATTTTTCCGAACTGAGGGGCAGGTTCATCTCAATACACTTATCTAGAACTTTTCCTAGGTTAGATAAAGCTTCCTGAAAGTCAGAGCCATATGGAGTAAAATCATCCATGTATATTTCTACTGCATCATGAACCAGTTCAGAAAATATACTCAATACCACTCTTTGGAAAGTGGCTGGAGCGTTTCACAAACCAAAAGGAAAGACCCCGTATGCAAAGGTACCCCAAGGACAAGTGAAAGTGGTCTTATCTTGGTCTTCTGGGCTAATTTGAATCTGATTGCACCCGTTAAACCCATCTAGGAAGGAGAAAAATTTTTTCCCTGCCAGACCGTCTAAAACTTGATCTATGAAAGGTAAAGGAAAATGGTCCTTTTTAGTGGCTTTGTTCAATTCCCAATAGTCGACACAAATTATCCACTTACCATTTTTCTTTGGCACTAGCACCAAAGGAGAGACCCATTCACTGTCAGAGATGGGATAGATGAAGCCTGCATCAAGCAATTTGTGCAGTTCTTCCTTAACAATATCTTTAAGTGTTGGGTTCATCCTCCTTTGAGGTTGCCTGACTGGCTTGCAATATTCCTTGATGTATATATGATGAGTACATAATGAAGGTGCACTCCCTTCATCTCCTTATAACTCCAGGCTAAGGCATCTAGATGTTTTCTCAGTATGTTTCATAGCTCCTTCTCATGGGAAGTAGATAGGGATGGATTGATTTTCAATGTTCTTTCGAGGCTGAACTCTATATTTTTAACACGGAGAGAAGTGGGGTCGGCCACAGAGAGATCAGTTGAGGGGTTGTTTTGTGTTTCTCTTACTATGTATTCTAATGGTGATACACTGGGAGGTGGATTCTGAATCAAATTTTCAATCATATCATCCTCATCTTGCAGTTTTCCCCCCATGGCAATTTCTAATGTACAAAGTGGTGGAGAATAAACTTCATCCTCATCCTCCTCCTCCATCCAGAGAGGTAGATCATGTTCTAGCAAGGGTTGGGTAGGAGGCTATAGGATTAACTTCTCGGAGATGTGCCCGTTCTTTATGATCATGTTCCTAGCTTGGCAACTGATGTAGGCATCGGCTATAGCCAACCAAGATCTTCCCAGAATGAGAGGATACCCAGTGAGCTTTGCCTTTGGCTAGAGAACCAAGAAATCAGAAGGGTACTCCCAAGAATTAATGGAGACCATCACATCTTCCACAATCCCCTCAGTGGTCACTGTGGAGCGGTCTGCTAGCTACAATACTGTCGTGGTCTTCCTCAAGGATCCTTGGAGGTTAAGTTTGAGCATTGTGTCCTTTGTCATCACATTAATGATAGCTCCCAGATTAATCAAGGTATGTGGGACCATTGTGCCATTGATGTGGAGATCAACTACTGGGCTTCCAGAGTCCAGATATTTTGGACAGATTATTTGCCCTAACATCAGGTTGGATAGTTGTCCTATGACATTGATGGTTGGGGCATATCTCTTGTGCCTCCCTAGATGCCTAAATCACTTCCCTTTGATCAACCTATTGTAGATAGGCACATCTTTTATGGCTTGGATAAGTGGTATCTTCACACATAAATGTTTCGATTCTCCCAGGAGTTCAGTCTCTTCTGGGATAGGATGGATTTTCATGGATAGTCTCTCAAGAAAGGGTGGATTTTCTTTAGGTTTTCTTTCCTCTTTATCTTCCTCAACCTTCTTGGGTGGAGGCTGGATATCTGGGAGAACTTTCCTGGATCGCAAGTTAATTTCTTGAATCTCCACAGCATAAGTTGGGCATGATGGTTCCCCACTATACACTTGCTGAGCATGTCTGTTGTTCGGGTTCAGATTTGGCTGGGTAGGCATTTGGGGTTGCCTTGCTGGAGCAGAAGGTAACAGTTGTGGTTGGGCAGGTGGTGGAGGCAGAAGAGTGGGAAGAGAGTTGTATTGGGGCCTCCACCCCTGATGAGAGGCATTCCACTGAGGTTGCGGCTGAGCATAGGATTGAAATGAATGGGTGGTTGGTTGGGCATGATATTGAGATGTGAAGGACCAAGGAGGAGGCATGGACTAGGAAGGATGAGCAGGGGGGCACCAAGAAGGTATGGAAGTGACTTGGTTGGGGTTTTAGTATGCCTAAGATGTCCCTTGCATCCACTGTTGGTATGGTCTAGGTCCATGCGGCCTCCTTTGGTTTATGTAATAGATCTATTCAGTGACTCCTTCGGCCCCTTGGTATGCAGCTTTAAGTCTGGGCAAGGAAGGGCACTTATCTGTAGAATGATATTCTTCACAGACTAAACAAACCTCTATAGAGTTCAATGGGCATTCATTCCTAGGATGCCTCTTGGTGCATCTAGGACAAAAAATGGCCAAAGCCCTCTCTACTTCCTCTTGTTTTCTTTTGATATGTAAGGTATCCATTTGCATAGCAAGAGTTTGCAGCATCTCACTCTTGAAGTCTTCAAGCATGTTTCCAATTTCACCTTTAATGGATGAATTGGAAGAAGATGTACTGGCTATGGGTTGACTCCCCCTACCTTTCTTTCTGGCTAAATTTCTAGAATGGTTTCTAAAAACAGTCTTTATGTTCTCTTAGGATAGTTCGTAGATGTCTCCCCCGACCAATAGATGGAGGATGTCTAAAAGGTCTTCCCGTATTCCCCTGAGCAGGACCAACTTCAGAGACTTAGGGTCAAGTGTACACCTGTCCCTTTTGTAACTGAGCTGGAACCTCTCTTCATAGTCTTCCAGGGACTCATCACTTCCTATGGTCATTCGGAAGATTTCTTCTTTTGTATCTTTTGACCTACAATAGTCTCGTTACTACTTGTTAAAGGCCTGCTGCATCTAAGCCCAAGTTGTGATGCTATTGCCAGGTAATCCCATGAACTAGCGCAGTGTTGCATCCTTAAGAGTAGAAGGGAACAATTTCAACTTTTGCTCGTCTTCTGCATAGTCATAAGTTCGACAAATGATAGAAAACTCGAACAAGAAGGTGGCAGAATCTTCTGTAGTTAGACCATGGAAGTGAGATAGGGCTGAAGGACTTATATTCTTCATTTTGGTGTCCCCATTGGTCTCTCGAATGGGGAAGGTACCCTTTATTCTCTCTCCATTTCCCCTAGCATTTATGTTTTCAGCCATTGGCTCTAAAGGAATGTTTTTTTCTTCTTCTTCCCCTATAGGTTCTTCAAATATGTCTAGATGTTCACCTAAGGGTTCTTCTTGATTGCATCCACTGAAGAAGAGAGAAGGTTGGCTGTGTGAAGCAGTGGGGGTGTTGGGCAAAATTTTTCCTAAGTTATCTCTACTCCTACAAGGCATGAAAGGAAATATTTTTGGTTGGTTTTTTGTTTCTTTTTCCCCACACTGAAAGTACCTGCAGAAACTAAAATTGTGATTGAATAAAACAAATTGCAACTAGCTGAAATGAACTTGTTGAATGGAAATTTGCAGAATTGAAAAGGAAAGCAAGGAAATGGAGAATTGAAAGAAAAGAAATGACTAGTCTACTTTTACAGAAATAAACTATTAGCATAATGTTGCAATAGGAAATAGAAGAAAGCAGTAATCATGGAATACTCTGACGCTTCCCCTGCGACGACGCCAGAAAGTGGTGAGTGCCAATATTGCAGCAAGAATGCTACAACTCATGGGCTACCAAATTTACTTTTATCAACCCGATAGTTCATAACAAACATGGAAGCGTTGGTGCTATATGCATAAGTACTAGTTCTCACTACAGGTTGTTAGTTGGTCAACCGGCGCGAGATCACTAGGAGCTCAAGCCAACTTCTATAGATTTCAGAAGAAGCTTTATGTGTGATGAAAGGAAAGAAAGATTACTCTACATATGTTATTCTAACTATAGAAAGAAGAAAGACTAGAATGTAAAGCAAAACCTAGTAAACCCTAATTAACAATCTAATTCTACTTTTGCCAAAAACACTATGAAAACCATGAAATAAATGTCATTACCTACTTAAGGAAGTAAACAACATCTAACCATGCTATTTCTGGAAGTAAATAAGCAAAAAACATGTTTTTGGATTTTTATGTGTTTTTATGTGAATTTAACATGCATCTAATTTATTGTATGTGAGTGTGGCAGCGAACAGGTGGCGTTAGAGGGAAGTTTTGGAGCTTGGGAGGATGTAGGATGGTGTAGATGGGTCTTAAGAGGTCTTAGGTGGCCTTCTATAGGATTTTCCCACACTCGGCCTTCAAAAGAAAGCCTACAAGAAAAACTACAGGAGGACACATGAAAACTACAGGAGGAAAACAGGGAAACTACAGGAGGCCTACAAGAGGAGGCCGAGAGCAATTTTCATTGTTTTGAGGGTATGAGAGTGGGTGGAAAATGTGGATGGAGGTTGGAATGAAGTGTTCGTGTGCCTAAGGTCTACCCTGAATCACCAAGAGAGAGAAATATGATTGGGTTTGCTCAAGGAGAGACGAAGAAGTTCTATGAAAAATGAAGGAAACTAGGGCAGAATCGAGGTGAGGTTTGGGAGACCTATATGGAATGTATCAAATGGAGGGTGTGATTGTTGGTAAGCTAGCCTACTGCTGGAAGAGATCTACTGCATAGGAACTAACAGTCAACCAAGAAAATCAAGCAACCAATGAAATGAGTGCATCCTAGGAAAAAAAGAGTTTTGCATTAAAATGGCCTAAACTATGATGTATAGAAGGAAATGTTGGGAAATGTTGTAAGAAAGAAAAGCATGCAAAAGGAATATTTCAAATCAGGAAGTGAACATGATAAAGAAGATCTAAAGCAAAACAAAACGGGACTATCAACCTACTAGAGAGCTGCAAACACTAGAAGTCATAGGAATGAGGAAAATCTGTGTTTTTGGGGCAGCAAGAGAGTCTTTGCCTCAAATCATGGTCCCAGAGGGAGGAAGAGAGGCCAAGGCACTGTTTCTAGCCTTTTTAATCTTCTATGATCACTGCTTAACCTACTACAGAAAGCACAAATGGAAGCAAGCTACTAAATCATCAAAAGCAACATATTCTTAACCATAAGAGAAATACATCTAACAGGAAACTAATCTACAAATTGAAGTAAAGCATACAAATACAAGTAAAAAGAAGCTTGGCTGCTTGGATTGGGCCCTAACCCAAGAGCTTCATCTCTCTAAGGTAACTTAGTGCTAGCTCAAAAAGGATTCCATCTTCATTATCAAAAAATAGCAAGATTACATAAAGCTGTCATAAAATGGTAAGCTCGAAATTTGAGCAGATTTTACATAAGAAAAAAAAAAGTCAACCCTAGTGAGGCCCTAGGCCTCTCTACTTATACATCTAAAGCTACCAACAGCTTCCTTAAAATCAGGGAGCCTTGGCTCCCAAAACTCAAGATAACTATCAATCATCTTCCACTTTCTCGGCTTCCTTCTAGTGCATGATTCGGTTGCTTGTACTCCGAGCTGAATGAAAGGGAATTCGAAGTGAGGAGCAATAAATGAGGGGGATTCCCTCCTATAAGTCCTCTCCTCTGTCTACTTCGAGTTATTGCTACTGTTTGACCACTAGATCCTTGACTTTGACCTCTAAATCCATCAATAATCTCCATTAAATACATGTTTGACCACATGACATAATAACTAACTCAACTCACCCTATAAGCATAAATATAATCAGAAAATCATACAATAAGCTAAGAGAATGGTTGATTTGAATAGGTTAGGAGGTAAAATGAGCCCATATAATTATCCATTTATGAGGCTCATCAACTTGAAAATTTTGTGTGGGCACTTTTTTGAAAGACTTTCAGGCTAGTTTCTCCCCATATGTGGATTCACGAAGATAGCAAAAAAAAAATCAATTGTATTCACATATTAGGCTCACACTATCCCATGCTATATTCCAATGTTGTTGATGTAATTTTAGATGTTGAATTTTGGTCATTATTTTTTTATGGTTTCAGATCCAAAGAGGGTGTAGGTGCTAGATGCATTCTCAAAAACTTGAAGGGAAATAAAACTCTTATTTCTTGTAGATTAGATTTTGAATGCACAAACAACACTACTAAATACAATCCTTGATAAAAGGACTAAGGAAATAATTTGATCTCGATGTAAAAATCCTAACTTGTATTTGATTACTGTAAAATTATGGTTAAATAGGTACAAAACTCAATAGACGGTATTGTGAGTCATTTAAAGAATTACCAACACGAGGTCTATAACCTAACTAGTCATTTCTCTACATTTTGTTATTTGCTGCATTCCTAATTTTCAAAATTTTGATATTGACCTATTAATGAATGTTTCCTCTAACAATTAATTCCCTCTAAAAAATTCTTCACTAATTCATTCTATGTTTAATTGATTTATAGCCCATGGTTAAACAGGTACACAACTCAAGAGACAGTATTGTGAGTCATTTGAAGAATTACCAACACAAGGTCTATAACCTAACTAGTCATTTCTCTACATTTGGTTATTTGCTGCATTCCTCATTTTCAAAATTTTGATACTGACCTATTAGTGAATGTTTCCTCTAAAAATTAATTCCCTCTAAAAAATTCTTCACTAATTCATTCTATGTGTAATTGATTTATAGCCCATGTTCTCACTTGATCCAATCTTTATGACTAGAATTAATGCACTCTCTAACTCAGATTGCATTAAAGCCTTTTTGTGGTTTCATTAACACCTTCCCATAGTAACCATTAGCTGCTATAAGTAAAGGCTTTAAATGCTACCTTTACTCACTCTAAGCCACATATTTGCATAATCCTCCATCAACCCTACCTCCCTACAGTAGCAAAGTTATCTTCCTATCTCAGGGTTCACTAGTGTTGTGTATGATTCTATTAGAGTAAGAAATTTTTCTCTAAATATGATTTTAATAATAGGTTGCATGTTTTGAAAATCATATATTTTTATTGCATGCATGTGTCGAATGTATGAAAATATGATAAAATTTCAAGGACAAGTAAAGGCAAGGGGTGAAATACCAATATCATAAAACTCATTATAGTAGACCTACTTGTAACTAAAACCCACTTCATAGGTACCAAAGTCTATAATGGATCCAATGTGTACTCATATTGGGGGAAGGGGGGGAGGACAGGCGGGGGTTCAGACATATTCCAACTCGTAACTTACGTAACTTACCACAAATGATGAGGATTTTGATGTCATTTGCAACACAAAGAAGTTTGAGCCATATCGTATAAATACAATAACACCCATTTTTTTGTACAACAACATGAGAAGATGGGAAGTGGCACACGTTGATTTTCATAAAGAAGTCATAGTCAATAATGTAGGGGAATTCATAGACTCCTTGAAGATTGAGGTTTTCAGTTAGATCTGTCATATGAAGCGTCTACATTTTGAGTTGAATAAGCAATTCCTAGACAATTTCTTCACTGGGCATCCTAAATTCATGAAAATTATGAAAGGATGGTGGTGGGAAAATAACTCATTCAAAGAGTGCACTAACAAATAGTATCCTATCTAGCACCTGCGCCCAAAATTCTACCATCTGACAATTATGATCAACAGATTATATGGTGAGTTTAATGCTTTTCACTTTAAATTTGAATTGTTTCCTTTAGTGTTAAAAATAGTCTCTACTAGTTGCATATTTAATTTATCAAACATATTATTTAAGGATCTTCTTTAGATAAAGGAAACCCAAGAGAATTAGGGCCCCATTTTTATATGTTAGCATATCTAATGGATTCATTCTGTGTTGCGAACGAGTTCTCTAGTATTAATTGGAGGTGGAAAACCAATATGCCACACACATATATTTATTGTCAAGAGTTATGGGCTAACCACTATCCCAAGTTCTTCTATGATATTTGTGACCAATAGTTGGCTTAAATGCACCAAATTCTCTTCGATTTTCTAGATCCAAGAATATATGAAGAGGAAATAAAAGAATTCAAATGATTGGGGAATTGGTATTGTAAAGAACATTATACCTATATCTGTATGTATGGTTGTTCGAAAAATCATCACCAAATTCCATAAGAAGTCCCCAATCGATTGATAATCAAGGAGATCAAACTATCAAATAAATAATAGCATTAATTTTGGATAACAATTCTAAGAGATCATGACCAAGCCTTCCTATTAGAATTGGCCACTATGTACTAACTAAATCCACACAAGTAAAAAAGGAGGAAAATAGGCTTAAGGAAATTAATCTCCTAACTAGTATTTTTAGGAGACATCATCCTCAGGACATAATTAAATATCATTGCAATTCAGTGAAGATTTTGCAAGACAATGAACAAGTCGCTTCCCAATGACTTGGTATTTCAAGATATCCTAACATATGAGGAGGAAAGGCAAATGAATGAGGAAAGGGAGGAATAAGACTTGTCTCCAATCCAATATCTTGAAGAGGGGTAGAGAGAAAAAGAAAGAGAACAATGAGATTTGAAGATACAAGCAATTTGAAAAGTGAAGGATGAGGAGGAAAAGAAAAAGTTGAGGCCTTAGAAAAGAAGCATCTTGAAGCCAAAACTAGAAGACACAAGGGCTTCACTGGGGAGAAATACCATACCACATTTGTTCACATTGGGGGGATATATATTAAGGAAAAAATGACATAATATATTGAGAATATAATAGGGGATGAAGGGTTTTTATCTTGGAAGATATAAAATATAGAGCTCAAAGTTAATGAAAAATATAAAGAGCTATAAAAAATGTTAATGAAAAAATGGATACCTACAATATCTAATGTAAGTAGGGTTTTTTTAAATTGGGGAGGTGTATTAGGTTCATACTGGTAGGGAGGTAAGTAATATCATTTTCATAGGTATTTTTCAATATGTAGTCAAATAAAGGGTATTGTTTAGTATGCCACGAACACACATGATATGTCAGGTGTTCATTGAGTGAATCCACTGTGCCAAAAGAGAACATGACATGCTATCCTAGGCCGAAGCAAATATATTAGAACAAACCACTACTATCAAAAAGGGACAACAATGAGAATTGTACATATAGAAAAAGGAGTTTAGTAAGGAAAATGAGCTATGTCTTACCTCCAAATCCTCTTGACAAGAGAAGGTTACTAAGGAAAGAAATCCAGCAATTATTTTGATGTAGAGCTCCATCGCTACTCAGAATCATATTTCCTTTGTCCCTTTGATCCATAAGAAAAAATCGCTACACCTATTATTGATAATCCTAGGGATCTTAGCGATGAAGTAATCGAACTAGTGGATTATTATTAGAGAAAATATAGAAAAGTTTTCATTTGGAATGTTCCTAAATGAAGAAAAATAGGAACAATAGGAGGAGAAGCAGTTATTTTAGAAGGTCTTGAAAAAAGAATAATATGGAGTGTTTCTAGCCAAAGCAATCAAAAGGCCATTGTAGATACTACACCTCTTCTAGGATCTCTGGACTGAAAAACAAGGAAACTACTTAAATTCTATCTATGGATGTGGAGGAAGTAACCCAAGGGCTTACATCGCTGAAAGAAAAATTGAATGAACAAAAACAATGAATGAATTTCGAGTGCCAGAACAGGCTAGAGGAATAGTGCATCACTCTTGCAGTCCTCCAATGCTCAATATGACCAGCAAGTGGTGCAACTAAAACAAGCTCACACTACTAAGCTAAAGTTATTAAAGGAGCATCATGGGAAAGAAGTTAACATTAAGGTTGAATAAGCCCAGAAGGCCGAAGTTGGCCTTTAGATACTTAATGTATAGTCTCTCAAAATCAACAATGACCTTCAAAATTCTTAACACTCTTTTGTGGGATTTTGGTGGAAATACAAAAGTACTTTATATAGTTGGAGCAGATAACCAGTGATAAGAATGTCCAATTAGAAGCCCAAAATAAAACTAGAAAGGATTTGAACAACATCATTAATTAGTAGAAGAAAAATTGGGAGACTCTAGATACACTACCTCCACTTGATAAGAAACAAAAGGAAAAAATACGGGTTTATATTCAATGTTTGGAAATCAGAATGTGATGCATTTAGGATGGCTATAGATGAAGCTACCAATTTGGCCAAGGAAATGTGAGCTACTACTACAGAACTAATTGAGGAATGGGACCTTGATGCCATAGAGAATTTTCCCAGAACTACCCCTATTAAACTAAAACTTGAAGAGATAACAAAATCCCATACATGTGTGGTTACATAAATTGAGAAAATTTCAAATGTAGATGATGATTCGATGGATAAGATTATCATTTCTCTTTCCAAAGTGGTGTTCCAACTCAACTGTTACGCCACCAACATGAAGAAAAAACATTCAAATGTTTCCAACCAAGAATTGAAATGGGAGCAATAGCTACAGAAGATAGAAAGTCCCTAAACACCTGAAAGCCTAAATATTCACATAGCCTGGAAGACATGTCAGTAGCAGTTACCATCAAATAATTTTTAATGCCAAGTTAGTAACAAAGGAGTTACTATCAGATTCAATTTTGTAATTGTAACATAATGTATAAATGGATAAGTTCCTTGTAGAATGGGTGGGGATTAAAGTTCAAAGGTTAGATGTTCCTTGTTTACACTCCTTTTTGCAAAATTTTGTTAAAAAGGATCTACTTGTCGATTAATGCAATTAAATTTTCTGGAAGACAAATATCTCTCTTTCACATGGTAATTTTTTATGTTAATGGTTTATGAATATTTATATTTTCTTAAATTTATGAAGATATCATAATTCTAATGCTATCAATTTATCGATCTTAACAAAAAATACACTTATAATGGTTGTAGAGAAAATTAACATGTTGGTAAAAATACAATCATTAAATTCCTATTGTCGCTCAATAAAATAATTCCTTGTATAACAATTCAACTCCATCCAGTTTAGTAATTGACTCCCCTAATTCTAAATAATTAATGTTTTAGCATATCTAAAATACAATAGGTAGATACATAAGTAAGGATTGTGTTGACGGTGTTGGACCCGCCAACATTAAGGGAATCTCCTTGATATGAAATCCCAACTAGACCTCATACCGTTTGCAATAGGAGTCCCAGCAGTGGGTGGTAGTGTAATGCCTTGACTACGGTAGCGCATAGAGGAAAGTATGACGACTTTAGGTGAGAGCAAGTGTGTGACCCCACGGAGAGTCAAGTGCGATGAATGAAGGTCCTAAAACATGAAGGGGAAAAGGAAGCGTGCCCCTTAGAAGCCAGTAATAGTACGCGGCTTGAAAGGAACACACGAGTAGAATGATATCACAAGCTAAAATGAAAAATAGTCCACAAATTAAAGTGATGAGTTAATATAACAACACGCATTCAACATGATTCATACAAATGCAGGAAAAGTAGTTCATAACCATATGCGTAACTTAAATAAAATACATTTCTAACGTAGCCAAAATAGTCCAACTACATTAGCAACATATGCATGAAAGTGTGATGGCTCTGATATTATTATTATAAGTGAAAGATCCATCCATACATACACCATTGATGACCACTAGCCCCAATAGTGGAACATTATAGTTAAGAAAACTTGCTCCTCCAAAGAAGTATACTCGCTCTACGCTATGGAGAAGCCAAGGCTCTTCATAATCCTCCCAAGCCTTTTCTAAGCCTAAGCCTAACCAAAAGCTTGTTCTATGAGTTATCAAGTTCTATTTATAAAAAGGGTGGGGTGACCCCTGACATTCCCCTTTGTGACTCTTTGACTCCCCTCATGACTCTTCAACTTCTTTACAAGTAACTCATTACATAACATGATGACTTTTCACATTCCACTAATGACGCTTGGAATTTCACTTACAAAATATTTACAAATAATATTACATTTTCCACATGTACCCATATAAGACAAAATAGGCTAGAGATAGCCTAACAAGACACAACACCATGAATCTGGAGTTTGGGGAAATTCCAGCTCAGCAAATCCACTTAATGCTTCTCAGTCACATATCGATGCCAAGTTTGGTACTCTATGATGGTGTCCCCAAACTGTTTGATGGTGTCTTTTTGGAAGAGGACTCTTGCTTCCATGGCATCTAGGTATATGGTCTTGGAACCTATATCCAACTTGTTCTAAAGCATGAGCAGCATGGTGTTGACCTTGACAGGACCACTATTTTACTTCAGCATGTTGTGTGCGTTCAACTCCAAGTCTTCCCTAGTGGCTTCTCGTCTTAGCTGCTCCATGTACTCATTGATCTCTGCTAGAATTGGTTCTTTGGTTTATCAATAGTGAGGGAGATGATTTATGGGATCATGTGCTTCCTCAACATCACATCCAAACTATTATACAAGCGCACATAGGAGGCTTGTATGATACCGATGAATGGGGTGAGTTGCTCATAGTTCTGGATCAACATTCAAGCCTTCGCTTTCCCCAACTTTGCCTGTGGATTCATCTTCTTTACTAATTCAAGAAAGGCCCCTTGGTATTGCATTGTCCACTCTTGTACATGGGCAATGGAAGCATGTATGTTCTTGAGAGTTTGAATAAACTCTTTGCTGCTACAGGACATGCTACCACATGCGAAATGGCTTTATGCACAGTGACAAATCCATCATAGAGCTTTTGCATGGTACCCTCAAGTGTTGATACTTCAGCAAGTATTGTTGTCCTCATTTCCCCCAATGCGGAAACTTCATTCCGCATTGATGCTTGGAGTTATTCTACCTCTTTCCTGGCAACCTGCAAGTTCTTTACCAGTTGTTCATTCTTGATTGTCAGGTACTTAACATTTGAGCTTGTTGCTCCTGCATAGTCCAAGCTATCTTTGGCAAGGGAAGTTGGGTGCTTCTTGGTGTCTGACACTATCACCTTTTCCTTAATGAATTCTTGTTATGTTTGATCATCCAGTAAGTGATTCCTCTGCGCTTGTATAATATTATTCTGCAACTCATCAAATTATAGATTTCACAAATCCATGATTGGATCATCATCAAGGAGAACATTATCTCCTTGCTTGCTCGGTACTGGTTCTAAAACTCGAGGTGGTGGAGAGTGAGAGATGACCTCTGGCTCTCTCGGCATAAGGTTAGTGTCTTCATTCCATGGCTCTTGTTCCAACTCCATGTCTATCACTTCAATCAATTTCTCAATTTGTTGAGAAATATCCTGATCTAGAATTTATTCACTATCTTCCGCAGATGTTGGTTGTTCCGGCTCATCAACCTATATCAGCATTGTTTGCTATGTCATTTCACCTTGCCTTTGTTCTTCTTCCTAAATCTGCTTCTGTTCTCTTTCTCTTCTTCTCAACTCATGTTCTTCCTTAAGCTTCTTCTCCATCTCTTGCAACTTCAGTTATGCTTCTTGCAACTTCTACTTGTCTCTCTTCCTTCCCTCTACTCTCTTCATCAACTACTCCCTCTTTGTTTCCACTGCCAAAGCTACCTTCTCCAAGATATGATCTTCCTTCATCTTACAACTTTTCTCTCCCTCTGGTTTCTCAACAACCTTCCTCTTTCCCTTGTCCTTCGTTCGATTGTTTCCTTCTTCTTTTGTTATTGTTGCTTCTGAAGTTTCTACTGTCTATAGAGTAGCCCTCCAATTTGTTTCTATACTGACCGGCTCATTGAGTCTAGAGGCTTTGTATTAGTACCTCCAAGGGTACTCCTCTGATTGATGAAATGTACCATGGATCCATGGAAATTACACTCTCGCACATTGGTCCTTGCAAATACCGTGGTGATCATACAGACTAAAGTAATTGGTGCCGAACTCGAACTTCACTATGTCCTTAGTCTATGCATCTACATATTTCAAGCTCTTAATATCATATAACCTGGTCCACAAATTAAGAGAGGGCCATGACATTTTCTTCTTTCTATGTAGTCCTACTGATGACCTTGTAGCGAGGTGGTATGAAAATTCTTGCATGATCAGCATGTCAGTGGCATACCTTAGTAGAACATGCAAAGACTTCTCTCTGCCAAATGCTCTGATGAAGGTGCCACCTAGTGAGGCATACAAATCTGCAATGTTTATTGTCACCTCCATTTCTTCTTAGGAAATGCAAGCTGAATCCTTCTTAAAGATAATCTTGTGTAGCAGGATGATAAAATGGTTAGTTAGCCTTGCCATCACACCTCGATAATTGCAGTTGGAAAGAAACTTGCAGTAGATGTTGACAGAAATCTCTCTTGGTGTCCATATCCAACTCATGCCAGGGAACTACTGCTGGGAACAAATTTTATCTAGTAAGTATGCGAGCATGTAAAACCTTGCTTACTCATTCTTGGGAAGATTCTGAGCCTTAGCCACATGGGTCTTCAACTGATGAGCCAAAAAAATTGACCAGTTGAACGACCTTCCATCATTCACCAGCTGGTGCAATAAGACCACCCACCCTTCAGGAAAGGTTTATGTTTTCTCTTGATGATATCTTTTGCAGGCAAAGATGATCAAGAATTGGTAAGCCTTCCTGAGGGACTTTGTCTTGTAAACATGGGTAGGTGTTTGTCTAAACTTCGATAACTCTTTCACCCAACGCTTGAAAATATCTCTTGTGTTCACATAGCTATGGGTGGCATATAAGAGTGAGTCCATGTGCTTCACCGACTCAGAAAAGTGATAGATCTACTGAAAGTTCTCCACCCTAAAGGTGGCAAGGTCTCTCCTACTTTAAATGCTCAATGTCATAGTCGGTTCATCTGTGTGTGGGCTAATATAGCTGATGATGTAAGCACATGGGAAGGAGGGGAACTCGCATGCAACCTTGTATAACCCTAACTGCTAGATGCTAAGATAAACCTACTGAACCTCTAAGTATGCCTTGAAGTACTGTGCACAAGTGGTTTTTATATGCTACCACGTCAATGTTGTACCCTTATTAATGAACAACTCAGTATCTACATATATTAGAAAATCTAATGATATATGCTCAATAGCTTCCCCAATACTACTATCCACGGTTTCCTTTGAGGTATCTCTCTTAGATGCTTGGTAATTGTAACTTCTAGAGAGATGCTCAACAACTACTGTACCTGTGGGATAGCGAGGACACTCATGGAAAGAAAATATCAACTAAAATTAAAAAAAAAAAAAACTTCAAGACACGATCAAGTAGCAAGTCAGGCTCATTATGGGAAGGATTGTGTAGTTTTGGCTGAGAGATGGGACTGGTTGATTGTGGGAACTTCGCATTACATACTCTTGACAGTCAATGTGGGAGCTTGATGACTCGAACTATGTAATTCACATCAGTCTGGGCCAAGG
This sequence comes from Pinus taeda, assembly GCA_000404065.3. Classification (NCBI taxonomy): domain Eukaryota; kingdom Viridiplantae; phylum Streptophyta; class Pinopsida; order Pinales; family Pinaceae; genus Pinus; species Pinus taeda. Next base: position 46,697 of record APFE031600289.1, on the reverse strand, counting down.
CTAGGAGATCTTGTGCATTGTACAGTCTCAGTGGTCAGGCTACGAGGCTAACTCCTGGAACTGAGAAGTGTGTAGTTGAATCCAGCCTAGGACAAGCTCTGCACAATTCCAGAATCCAAGGTAGAGCCCTTGAGCTCCCATATTGCACGGTGCAAGTAGTGAAGTGTGAGATCCAAGTAAGGGAACCCAGATATTCCCATGGGGAGTGCGAAAAACAAGTAGATATGAAGGATGATGTGATTCTGAGTGTAGATCTGAATAAGTGTTGATGCATGCACGTGAAACAAGTGCATGAATTGATTAAACTGAAGGAAAATGAAGCATGTGAAGAGAGTTGCTGCAACAACGATCTTTGGTGAAAAAAGGGAAAACACATGTGACACTTGGTAAAGGAAATATAAAACTTGAAACAACACTTCTACAAGTTAAGAAAAGTTAAAACAAGTTAAAACACTAGGATTTGTTCAAATAAATAAGTGAAACAACAATCTCACAAGCTAAACAACAAAAAGTGACAGAAAAAATGACCAAAGATGAGAAAAGAAAAACTCACCTGGAAAACGAGGACGATCGCATCGAAGGCTCCTTGATCTCCTCGCGAATGCTAGAGCTCCAAGATCAAGTGTGAAAAATAGCTCTAGCAACATCGATTAAATAGATTTCGTCAAATTAGGGTTTATGACACGCGTGCCTAAAATCAAGGAAAAAGTGACAGTTGGTGGCAGTTTCTAAAATAGATCAAGTACCTCCTTCAGGTTACTAAAATAGATCCATAATTTTTAGGGATGTTTTTTCTTTTTTATTTTTCGGGAAAACTGCCATGCATTTCCCGGAAAGATTGCACAGTTCTAGGAATGACTAGGAAACTCTCTGGATCATGCACGACATAGTTTCTGAGTATAGTGAGGTCTGCACAGTTTCTGAGCTCAGTGGCTCTAGGCTGCCTCTCATGTTTGTGCAATTTCCTAGCTCAAGGCTGGATGTCATTCAGTACTACACATTTTTTGAGCTCAAGGCTCACTGGCAGTCAATATTGTGTAATTCCCAAGAGCAAGGCGAGTTTCCCTCAAGAATTGCATAATTATCTAAGGAAAGCCTAAAACAGTCGAGGGACCAAGTTAAGGGATCGAATTGTGAGTTATAAAATGAACTAAGTAAGGAAGCACAAGTGAAGATGAAAAGAATAAGGCTCAGTCGAAGCACAAGTACCTGGATGAGTGCAAGATGAGTTGTTGTAGTTTAGAAGGAAAGCTCCAAATTTGAAGCATAGGAAAAATTTCGGAGGGTGGTTGTAGCCGCTACAATAGATTGAAAACTAATTAGAAAAGGTGTATTATTTATTGTAGAACATAATTTAATACTAAAATAAATAATCTCGACCATGCAATTGGCAACCAGGTCCACATTCCATTCGGAAAGTACCATACCAAACAAGAGTACGTCTATTTGGAGCCTGTGATCGAGTTGTTTCCCTACTTGACAAATTCTCCAAAAATATCCCCATGAAGGGTTTCAACACCACCACATTTTAATTGGGAGTTTTCTCTTAATCTATTTTGAGATCTAAGTAAGCAAGATGATGATCATTAGTACTCTAAATTTCTTGAGAATAAAATTGATCATAAAGAAATTTTAGAGCCGTTGGAGGAAGCTAACTAAATCCTCTATGAAAAATTGAAGCCATGTGATCATCTATGCCATAGTCCTACATGAACTTGGAACCAAACTCTAATAATGTGTGCCCCATTTCTCTCTAATTTGCAAGTCTTCAACAACTAGATCTATATTGATTCTAAGGAAGTCTACGTGGAAATAATACCATTGATAATTGCAAGTTCCTTCAAATATATCAACACTTAATTCCACATATCTTTTGAGACCTTTTAACTCTAAATAATCACATGAAAAAAATACTGACATGAAGACTAAAAACTAAGAAGTGATGGGGAAGGGATCTATTGAATATCGATATACAAATTTTCCATGTTGATTTTCTATATTTTATTAATTTAAAGGTGTTACAAAGATATCCATAATCCCAATTACTATATAAAAACTCTATTATTTTCTAACCTATATATGGCTCATGGTCTAATATATGGATTATAAGATATCTACTTCTAATGAAATAGCTATAATAATTTTCCAAATCATAATTATATGACCATTTCTCTAAAATCCTATTGAACTTTGGGAAATCTTTTATTATTTGTACAAAAAAATCCCAAAAGAAATTGTGCTATTTTTTTCTTGTTATGCTTGCTTGATATCACTTGCTTGTTGAATTGAATTATTCTTCTACAACTCTCTTTCCGTTAATGGTCGAAAGATACACAGTTTGATAAGTTTATGTTTATGTTTTAGAGCCCAAATATGGGTCCATCTTCATGACATACCTTAACGATAGAATGGAAGTAGATCCAAATAAATAATGGAGGAGAGACCATGAGGCCAAGAGTTTGATTATTCAATATTAGGGAATAACAAAGGAGAAAATTGAAAAGAAAAAATTCCCATGACCCTAAAAGGATGGGGATAATAATAAATTAAGGAAGATAGATATAATAATAATAGTATAACTATAACTATAAATAATATATGATAGTAAATATAAAATTGTACTAAATAGTTATATAATAAAAAATTGTTATCACTACATAATAGAACTATATAAATTTATCTAGATGTTTCCCTTTTCTTCTACTATAGAACTGTTGTTTTGTGTGTGTGTTCGTGTGTATGTGTGTGTGTATATATTATACACACACACACACACACACAAAACAAGTTATTATATATATATATATATATAATATATATATATATATATATATATATATATATAGATAGAGAGAGAGAGAGAGAGAGAGAGAGAGAGAGAGAGAGAGAGAGAGAGAGAGAGGATGTGATACTAACCTCCTCCATGAAGTTAACATGTGTAGTGGATTCCTTCAGCCCATAAGAAGTCTACCTAAACTCAAGCATCTATGATGACCACATGAATTGGGATAAGGATTCCTAATGTGTCCATCTGGATTCTTTTGGCTATAATTTTTTGTAGGGCTTGAGGGCCCAACCCTCACAAGATCACCTAAAAATCCCTCCTAGTAGGATAATCCAACGAATTTTCTATGTTTTACTATGATATGAGTCAATTCAGAAATGGATGTTTCAGTCTAGATAATGTTTTATGGAATGGGAGGATTATGGGTAGGATGATTACGCATTTGGTTAATATTTTTGTAATTTTGTGCAAGCCCATGACCCGCTCACTATAATTCACCATTGTCAATGTGGTTGACATTGTGACCTAAGATAAATTTATCCAATAATTTTCTAAGGGAAAATAATAGCTTCTTCTATTATGGCAATAATGTTTGTTAATTAGCATGAATTACTTACTTATATAGTTGTTTATAGAGTGTTGGTAGCTGTATCGATACATACAAGTGCATTTCTTTGTCAGTAAATATTATGTTATGGATTTACGGTCAATAAACAAGGTCATCAGACCTTCTTTTGATTTTTCTTATATTGAACCTAATTTCTATCTAACCTCATTCTATAATACTCAAACATTCTAGCCTTGTAATTAAAAATATAAGGCTTAACTAGCATTGTGCACTAGTAATGGAAAAATAATTGATATCCAATGTTGCAATGAGTGAAAGAGGTGAAGGCTATTTAGTCTTTCAGTTTCTTAAATATTGTATTAGGGGACATACTGACCTAAGCCCTAAATCAATTTCAAAGTTTACATTTCATGGTTGTGGGTTAGGATTTATTCTATCTTCATTTGGTGATGGCGGGTTTGGGTTTTGTTTAGGTGCAGGTTCTATATAATTTATATCTTGCATTTAAAGAGGGAAAAAGGTATATTTTGTTTTCATAATATAAAAGAAAAATTATGAAATACAAAAAAAAGAAGGAGGTTTATTAAACCTACATTGAACCAATAAAAAAGTAAGTCGACATTGGAACTCAAACTATCCTACAATATCTCCTAAAATAACTCAATAACTTGAAAAACTTCTCAGGTAACAATGGAACCAAGCATGTGTTATTTTCCTATTAAACTATAAAGGATTGAAAACGCATTTAGGAATGTGAATATACTTAGGAATGCATGCAAATTCTTGAAATCCCTATGTTGGTAGTTACACATACTGAGTTGGAAATCTTGTGTTGAGGAATGTCAAGGCTAGAAGACTATGAATGTGTGCACATTTGTGAAAATGAAAGCACATTAATGCATGTGTCCTTTCCTGCACACACCATTGCCATATTTTTGTCCATCAACTTCCTATGAACACCCTTAGGCAACAAGATAGAGTTTGGATGCTATGGTTTGATTGGATTTAAGTGCGAAAAAGGGGAGTGGAAGTTGATGAGAGAACTAGAGGGAAATGGGAAGGATCCCAAGGAATATAGTAGAATATGGAAGGACTATATTAATAGATACCATCCAAATTCCATCTCCCATAATGTATTTCAAGTTAGTACATCACCCACATTTTGTATGTTGTTGTCACTTTTCAATAGACAAGTTGTGATAGCTAAGATCCATCCTCATGCCTCATGATACCATTTTTCCACATAAATCATTTTCCACCCATAATTTTCAAGGAGGTTAGGGTGAGAACCCACTACCATTCCTCGACAAGGCCTCCACTTTTGTTGTTATATCATTGTTAATTATCTTGGAAAACTAGCTAAAACAAAACCTAATCCATTTTTTTCCCAACCTATCATGACGATGTCGAGTCTCCTTATCTCTAATCTTTCTCACATGACTACATAGCCACCAATCAACATTTCCATTTAGCAACAACCATTTGCATTGGATTTATTGTGTAAGTAGGAAAATATGTATTTGATGTTTAAACTACCTTCAACCAACCCACTAAAGACAAGTAAACCAAATTTACATAGATATTATCATTGAGGGTTGAAGGATAGTACTTATCAGAGTCAGAAGATGTTGATTTATGAGTTTTCTTCAGAGCACCCAAAGAAACATCTTTATTCACCAACTACATATTTTCATGGGGAAATAGATTCATCGTTGAATCTTCATGAGTATGATGTGGAGTGAAAGTTTGGGCCTAATACAAAAAAATCGTATGATCAAAATAATGTGCATCCTCTATGTAAAAAATAGAAGAAGTGTCACCCTCCATAGGGGCCAACTCACAAGGCTTCAATCTTTTAGAATTAGGAATTCTATTGTGTCTTTTCTTTCTAGAATTTAATAGAGGGAAATAATTCTATAAATGGACTATCTGAAGACAAAAGCATAAATGAAAAGTAGTATTCTTATAACTAAGAGATTGGGTCCAATGACAGTCACAAATTTTTAAGTAGATTTGATCTGGAAACCCTTTATTGATGTTAATTTCCACACAAATTCCGCTATAGGTGTAAATTCCAATCTACCCATGAGAGGGATCTATCACTGTAAAGTGTCCCAAGGAGCCTCTTATGCCCTAAATAATTGAAAAGTGCCATAGGTGTGCAGGGAGATTAAGAATTTGAACCCGGATTGGAAGCTCAGAAATGACTATTGTAGAAGGGCCAACATCCTGAAACCAAGGAGTTATAAACAAGATAACTTTACACCAGAACCAAGGTCCACTAGTTAGGGCCTTCTGATAATATTTCATTAAGAAAAAATCACTCTTAAAATACCTTTTGAGAAAAAAATAACCTTGCAATTCTTGGTTTAGGAGCAATGGATCCACTTATAAAGATCGGTTGAGCATGGCCATAAGCCATTGAAATGGAAGATGAGCCCTGACTTGGCATAGAGATGATGGAGTTCCTCTAGCTTGGGGTGTGAGATTTCAACATAGAGTACTTCCTCAAATTTCTTGACTTGGACTGGTTTAGGAGCCACCTAAGGCCGAACAGCTCTAAATTATGGTGACTGGTTGTGGACACCATCTTTGTAAGAGAAATCCTCAGAAGAGGAAGGTTTTCCCACTTCTCCCCCATGCAAGAAAAGGATCATAACTACAATAACATCTCTATAAATATTGTAAAATGAAAGAGGGGGAGAATCATCTAGATGCTTACCATTGAAAATAAAGCGTTGCATTCCAGAGAGTATCCCCAATTTGAGCTCCAAAGAAAGCTTGATATATTTCACTAAATCTATAGATCTGAACCACAAAAGTAGAGAATGCCCATATAATAGCATTATTAAGATCTGGAAAGAGCTCTGGGGAGTTTGGGGCCAAAAGCACATGACTCTGGGAGAGCAAGGAGGTGGGCTACCAAGACCATTGTCGATGTCGAAAACTACATTTATGGGTTTCTTATTCTTTATTAAAGTGATAGAATCATTTTTTTAGCATTTGTTGTAGAAATATGAAGAGCGACGACCAACATAGGAACCAAAGGAAGAAACAAATTTCCATTACAAATCACCTTTGGCTTCAACTTTGGTTTTTGGGCATCAAAGAATCTAAAGTTGAGGAGGTTCTTAATCACATCCAAGAGCTCAGAACGATCGATCCCCTTGGAAGTTGGGAACTCCCTTAAATGAGAAATCTCATCGAGCACCGTAAAAACCCTAAAAATGTCTCTTTCACCATGTTTTCCAAGATCTCACACTCGATCTATTCTTACATTGTACATTATATTTGTTTGAAAATATTAATAGTTTATAAAAATTGTATTAATTAATAAATTGAAATTTGTCTTATATACGATTTTAAAATTGTCTCAAAATTAAATTATTAAAATTTATGATTGAATTTAAAAATAAAACATTTAAAAGTATATTTTTTCATATTGATAAAATATATCAACATGATCAGATAAATAAAATGAGCATTGACACACTTAGTTCATGAGACATTTCATATTCCCAATATATATATATATATATATATATATATATACTACAGCACAATCATATAAATTAAATGGTTGGTAGGTGTCAATAGTCATCAATACATAATAAACATAAAAAAATCTTCATGATACATCTCATATTGCTAAAAAAGAAATAATTTTTTATTTTATTTAAATTATATTTTGGATTGAAGATTACTGTGGTGTGGTTTCTGAGAGGAGTTCGGATTTTCCACAGTGTTCATTTTTATGGTCGACGTTTCGAGTCTAAACCCAGACACATCATCAGGACTATTGTACGGAGGAAAGAAGGAATTATATTATTAATTATAAAAATAATATTATATTATTAATTAAATTATTTTATTAATTATAAAAATAATTAATTAGGCTTATAAAGCATGTCTATTTTAGAATACAACTTTTAGAATTTTAATTTAACATCAATAATTATCAAATGGATGATAGAGATTTAACCTCCATAGTAATCCTTTAATATACATAGTAGTATAAACACAACAAAGGTTAAGATTCATCTCAAAGTAGTTATGATCTTTTTTCCCTTTTAATTAAATTGATTAATTAAAAAAAATTCAATGAATAAGGTTCATATGAAATAAATTATGTTTTTTGGTGTATGTAGTATTGATAAGTCATGGCATCGGTCCATGGTATTGTAACAAAGTATATTTCCAAATTAAAAATATCCATGGTTAAGAATTTGTTCCATATATACATTTTTTAATGTTATATCTTAACTTATATATATAATATATATATATATATATATATATATATATATATATATAAGTAATTATTTAAAATAAAGTTGATAATTTATTTTGATTTTATGATTTTTTCTTTTTTAAGCAATGTGAGTTGTATCATATAGTAAATATTTTGAGTCCCGAGAGTCAGCTCAATTGGTGGCACCTCTTCTATTAGGAGGTCACAAGTTAAATTCTCTCTACACCTTCACCTTAGCGGTCAAACTTTGTGGACCACATATAAAAAATCACACCATAATTTAAGCAAGTATTAGCATAAAAAGTTGGATAAGAACAATATGTAAATAAATATACTTACCAAGAGTAATGGTTGCACTATTATATAAGTTAAACATATATAGATTTAGGAACACTTGCAACAAGCTTCTTAACCATGGAGATTCACTCTCATTTTACTAGAGTTTATCAATACTAGATGTCTAAAAAGGCATAACTTATTTCATATAACACTTGTTCATATGACATTTCTTTTTAGATAATCAATTTAATTAAAAGAGAAAAAAATACATAATTACTTTGGAGATCAATTTTAATCATTCAGTTGTAAATATTACTTAGAAAATTATAAAATATTTGTGGAAGTCAAATCCCTAAATCCATCTATTGATGGTCAAAACTGACTGCATCAACATTTGAGGAAATCCACCTGGTCAGAGCCCCAAATTAGACTCTTTTTCATTTGGTATGGTGGTTCCAATGGTATTTTGGGTCCAATTACCCCTTTACAACTAATTGTTTATGGAAATGGAATAAGTGGTGGTGAAAGCCACTGAAACTAATATTTTAATATAAACACTGATATAAATTAAAACTAATATAATCCATTACTTTAACCCGGGTGTATTAAATCACATGTGCTGTAAATATAATGTTGTTCATGACATTGAAGATCCTCACGAATTAACGTTGTCATAACCGATAAAGGAATTAATTTGGTTAAATATCTAATAAAATTAATTATAAATTCATCACATATGAAAGAAAAATGTTTCCGGTATTCAATGTATACCAAAATTTAATTCACACACAACAAAAGTGATAATGCTTGAATTAATAGAAACACATACATGAACAATATTTAAGAAATTGAAACAATTCCTTTAAAATTTGAATGCATACAAAACTGGCAAAAGTACCCGAAATGATGGCAATTTGTGCATGTTGGAATTGAAACTGGGTCATATTATATTAAAGTAAAACTTGAGTACAAAAGTGCAACTAAAGATTTTTTTTTTCCAAAATTTAGAACCTTTTGGAAAGAGTTCGAGAGGGATATTTATAGTATCCTTTACAATAAAGGAGTGAAACTAATCTCCCTAAAAATTTTCAACTAAAGCATAAGAAAATTAACATAAAAAGGAAATAGTTGTAACAACTCTTAGACAGTTGAAGATGAGCCAATTGTTCACAGCCATAACCTTTGGAGTTTTAGAAATCCTTCCAGATTTGGAAGAGAATGAGGCTTAATGTGCATCCGGAAACTGAAGATAGATGCTCTTAAAGGTGGAAACATTTGAATAGTAGTGTTGGTGAGTGCCTTTAGAACCATCTAATGACTATCAGGTTTAACTAAGAATTTCTAATTGAGTTCCAAATTAACTTTTTTCAATTGGTCAATTCTCTTAATGAATTTTGTCCTCTCCTCAAGAAATCCTTGAGCAACCTTTCTCCATCCAATAGGGATTCTTTTGGACAACTTGAAACAAGATTTGATTCAAGTAATGAATCATTAATAGATTCAACTAGGGAATTTGATATCTCCCATGCATGATCGCTGAGATTTTTAACCAAACGAATTTTGGCTTTCCATGATTTAAAAATAATTGACTTTTGCATTTCATCTATTTTAGGAAAGTCATATTTCTTTCCTTTAACACCATTTTTCCATTTGAGAAGTTCATTGAGATCTATTTTGGCTTCATCATAACATGTTATCATATCCACCAATTCATCAATCAAAGTATTACCCAATTTTCATTGAACTTGAATCAATTCCAATTTCTCACTGAATAATTGCTACTACTTTTGAGACAAAGCACTAAGATCATAGGCCTCTTGTTTGAAATTTACCAAATGTGGGGTCCCCACTTACGATTTCTTGAATTTGTATTGTGATTCTTTCAATTTTTCATCCTTTAACTTAATTTTCATCTCATATTGAATTTTAAGTGTATTAAACTACTTTTGAAGTTCTTCCAAGGAAATATCCTTTTGATTTAACTATGTTTTCCACTGAGTTTTCAAATGCTCTTTTTCTTTAATAAATTCCTGCTCCATAGTGGAAATTTTTTCATCTTTCTCTCTCAACAAATCCTGCACTTCTATGGATTTATCCGTGGTTGTTGAGGCATAAGCACTTGTAAATTGTGTTAACTTCCCAAACTCATTAGTCATAGCAACAAAAGGTCCTTTACAGAGGACTTCCAGAGAAGTGACTTGGGAAGTTTTTGCTAGAACCAAAGTCTATGATTGATCTAACTTTCTCATTTTCCTGCCTATTTTCTCTACAACCTTATGCATAGGGCTATAAAATACATCCATGGGAGGAATTTCCTTAATATTAAGGACAATTTCAGAAGTTGGATTCGCAGGAATAATTTCAACCTTATGTTGAGTGAAGACTAATGTCTTCTCAGGTGTTGTCTGCTCAAGCATTATCTAGTGTTGCATGGTTATGGGATTTCACAAAGGATTTTGGTGTTGGGGAGTAGTGTCAAGATATAATTTTATTATCTCATGTGTTCCTTGCTTAGGTTGTTTAAGAATTTCATCGTCTTCTCGCCATACCTTCTCCATTTTAGGGTCTAATGTATATATTTCTCCTCCAAGATTTGAAGCAATTGTTGTTGTTGTTTTTTGTAACTAAGGAGGTGCTACTAATTGAGTGGAAGCTTCTTGTTGAGTAGAAGCCCTAATGTCTTTTAGAGAGGCTTGTTTCTAGTGAGGCAATTGTAAAATGTCCAAAGGCAAAGAGGCCATCGTGGAATCCCTGTAAGTGAAAAATTGTTTTCCTCCTCTTTCATTTGCATTGTTTAGAATTGTACTATAGGAGGATGCCTCAACAAAGAGATCATCAAATTCGTTTTTTCAGTGAATATATCTTCTGATGCGAGAGGTAGAGGCAATCTGTTTTGTTATTCCATCATGATCATATATCCTAGTATGGATGGTAGCTAGTCTCAATGCCTCAATTGGTTGTAGCTCTTTTTTAGCATGGCCATAATTGGCTATAGAGAAAATACCGAAAGACGGAAGGAACTATGGCCAAAATTTTTTGTTATTCTTTCAATGCTTTGGTGATTTCATGGCCTATTATCTGGTAAGCCACCTCCCTGTAGAGGAGCTTGTCTGTAATGCAAAGGGGAAAAACATGGGTAGCCACATAATTACCCAAAACTCTGTTATAGGTGAATAATTCTTCACCGAACCAATTCCCAACCTTTTTTAGGTTTTCCATAGCTTTAGGGGGCTTCCTAGGATGTTTTGTTCCAAACATGATTTCATACAAAGGAATAATGACCTAGTGGAAACTTTGATAAAATTGGCTAAAATAATTAGACTCCCAAATAATTTTGTGATAAATATGAATTCGAGAGGGGCAATAAATATTCCACTTCCAACTCATGGATGAGAAATCAAGAGAAAAACAGAGAGAATCCATGATGTAGGTTGACATATAGAATGGAGGGATTTTATTTTTAGAGAAACTGTAAGATGTAAAAAAATCCAAAATGTGCTTATTCAGGGTGTTGGATAATATAGTGGCCCAATAAAAAATATAACCCTCAGAAGTCCCATCACTTAAGGAGACCTAAATATCAAGAAACTTTTAAACGTTGGGGTATGTACGCAATCTACATAGCATGGCATTTATTTGATGAAAATGAGAAGCCAATGAATCTATAGAGTACTCACCACTTTCCTCCTCTTTGTTCTTGTTTGGGTATTTTCTCCAATCTCTGATGGAGTTGGTCGATTCCCCATGTTTCTTGACGAATTCACCTACATATTTTTATTAAAGAAACATTGAGGCTCTAGAAGATGATACATTGCTTGAAGGTCTTTCACTGTGAATGATCCAATTGTATTACCTTTTATAGCATGAAGCTTCTACTCTATGATATTTACATTTTCGATGACCCATCTAACCATATCCATGTAGGGCATAAACCACAGTCTTGCTCCAATTCTATGTAGGAAATAATTTGTTGCATCTTGTGGGGTTGGCTCAGAAGTGGCAATGTCATCATCAATTGTTATTGTTCATACTATCACCCGCGGCCATTCATCTTCAAGGTATTTCTAAGTATTTTCCCAAGAAGATTGGTCTGAGTCTCTAGTATAGATGGTGTCGTAGAAAATCCCTTCTCCTGGAAGCTTTTCATCAACTGTTTCTATGTACAGTCTTGTGGGTTGTTGCATGAGAGCTTTCTTCTTTGCCTTAGTTTTCTTCATTTTGTCTTGGTGACAAGATTCAAAACTTTCCTGTAAGTAGAGGAGAGAAAATTAACAGAAAAAAGTTTGAAACGGAAAACAAAAAATAAATGGTAAAAATAACGATGTAAAACTCATTAAATAAACTAATTCTAACAATGAATGTGCCAACACAAACCATTAATAAAGTGTTAAATTTGTTGGATGGGGAGGAGATGGGAAGCCACATGATAGATGCCACATAATAACCCAGGAGATTAAATCTCATAAGAGTTCATAATTTGGAATTAATTATATCTCTGGGATTCCGAGTTTCCAAGAATTTGGGTAATAGGGGAGCGTAAGTGAAGTGAAATCCAGGATGGGAAAATCTCATAATGGAATAATAAAAATCTCTAGGGATATAAGGCGTGGGATAACTAAATGAGAGAAAGGAAAACTTGGAATCCTAGATACCTGTAAGTTTTATGAATTGAGAATTAAAATATGTCACCGGTTTCTGGGTAGGAGGGATATTGAAGTGGAAAAGGGGACACATATCGTAAAATAAAACTAAAACATAAAACAATCGGGAATGTGGGCCAGCATTGTTAGGGTGACATGGAACTTGGTACCTGGATGCCCGTAAGGTTCTATAATAGGAATTTGAAAAAATGTTATGGGCTTCTAGGGTAAGCGGGATTAAAAGAACTAAGTGGTGAAAGCAGAGCATTTTCCATTATAATGGAATATTGGTGCAAAGATGAAAATGTGGTCCAACTCTCCTAAGCGCGCCATTCGAGAAAATATGACGTAATCCTGGGAACCTACATTCCCATAAGTTATTTTTAGTATTTAATCTCATACAAGTTATGGTATTTTGGGGTTCCAGGATAACCAAGAAATTTAGAGATTTAACACTAGTCGGAAGATTTTATGGGTTATGTTAAGGTTGCAGTGGTTCTTTGTTAAATGCAATTTTATTATTAAAAATCATAACTAAGGCTCTAAGTGTTTGTAAACGATAAAACTAAAAACTTAAAGTAATAAAGGGTCCCCATTATTATTATGATAAAAAATTAATGGAGAATTTTGTTTTCTACAATATTTGGCAATGCACTGGGCGAAACTATTATCTTTGTAATGAATCAGTATTAGACAATATAAGAATGCTAGAATTAAAATTTTCCTTTAAAAGTCTCCTTGATAAGACAAGTCAAGAAAAATAATCATTATTTGTGATCTCGTAAGTATTTTCCCCATAAATGTCTTAGTAATAAGAAAGCATGTTTTAGCAACAATAGATCTTTAAGTGTCATCCATCTTTAAGAATGCAAAGTAATCAATAGAGTTTAGCATTAAAAATAAACTTCAATACATAGGTAGAGCCATTGTTACTAGTAGGTATCCATAACCTCAATAGGGTTACCTTTTAACCTTGGAAATTTCAGTATCCCATCCATCAGTAACACTTTAGAGCAAGTATGTTTGAGACCATTTTTATATTTGGAGTTTAAGTTAATTGAAAGCCAATGTCCTCGCTTGATGACTAGATGATGACAATGCTATTCACAAGACCTAACAGGAGTGAATAAGCTAGCTTGTGATGAGACCTCTTGTACTATAGTCATATGGATACAATCCATTACCCTATCTTGGTGACCATATATGGTAATTTCACTAATATTAGAATCCATGATCATGGTATGTCAGCTCGTGATGAGACCTCCTATCTTTCAATTATTTTATATTTTTTAATTACACTCTAAAACATTTAATTAATGGATGGGGAGGCAAATCCACTCCTTAAAAGATGGGATAGTGGAAAAAAATGTAGATAGCTAATCTCTATTCGATTGGCTTTATATCTCAGAAGCTAATGGGTTTTAGTTTATTGAAAGGCATACTTTGACTCTTAAAAACTTTGGGGTTAAAAATAGTTCACAAAAATAATGATAAGAAGCCCATATTGAACTTATAATTAAGGATTCAATTATTTAGGAAACCTATATAGAAGCATATTTCTATCATCTTAATGATGTTTCCTTGAAAGATAAAACTTCGTATATAAATAATAGAGAGTTATAGTTAGCTGTTGAGATTGCAACAAGATGATGGAGCTTAGTGAAAAGAGTCGCCTTCACTAAGTGGGCCCACAGGCTATTTTTGGCGCAAGTCTATTTTTAGACTATGTCTATTTTTAGACTATGTCTATTTTTAGACTATGTCTATTTTTAGACATATGGATCATGTCTATGGATTGCTGGTTGCTGTTTATGGATGATTGATCAAGTTGGAAAAATAGATGGACGTCTATTTTTGATGAAAGTGTGAGTGATCACAGTGTGAGTGATGTCTATTTTTAGACTGGCTGTCAAGAATAGAAAAGTCAAATATTATTATCTCACAATAATATTTGGACTATAAACTTAACCTTATTCTCTTGGAGCACTTCAGTTCGAGCTACGGATGTGGCACATGCAATTGCATGAAGGAAATACGTGGTTCTTATGGGTTAGTTGAATATTTGCATGCATGACTTCAGTTAGAACTCAAGTGAGTTGAGTTTAGTGGACTGGAGGTGCAGTTGATGGAGTTGTGTTCAGTTTAGCTTTGTTAAACTGGTTGTATTTAGTCTAACTGGCGAATAGACTAGAGATGAGTTGGGTGAATTAGTTATTAATTAATTCACAAGTTATTAACTCATAATACAACTAATGAATACATCAGTTAACTCAGTTGCATGTCAGTGCATGTTCAGTTCAGCAGGGACAGGTGTTAGAGAATCAGATTGCTATCAGTTGTGACTATAGTTGTGCATCAGATCTTGCACAATCAAGGGATTAAGTATGCCAATGAGTTTGCCCACGTATTTTCCCACATTGTAGCTTGTGCTCACGTGATTTTTCCAAGTAAATACGTGGTTGCCTTGGAATTATCATCAGTTCTTGAGCAGGTATTGAGCAGCGGAGACAGGCAAGCAGCGAAGGAGATTTGAGCCAGTGATTGATTCAGATCTGAGCTGTATTGTGTGTAACAGAGGTGAGATACTTGTGAGAAGTATTATGTTGTGTAATGTTACATGACTCAATCATTAATATACAGATAGTTGGGGTTTTTAGCGAGATGCTTTCCCCGGGATACATAC